>JAJPUD010004829.1:16830-54092 GCA_023553655.1 Myrmecobius fasciatus | reverse complement strand
TCTCTCTCTCTCTCTCTCTCTCTCTCTCTCTCTCTCTCTCTCTCTCTAACTAAAGGGGCCATCGCGCACATCCAGCACCTGCCTGAGGAAACAGACTCTTTTGATTTTTCTCCTCCACTACAAATGGTTTAAAAGAAAAAAAATACCAGCATTGACAGAGCTGGAAGCTGAAGGCCCTAAAGCCTTGATTCTTTCTTGTTTCTGATTCGAGCTTGTACTACACAAAAAAAAGTGAATCTTCCTAGGTTATGGTCAGGTAGAGATCAATGTGACAGAGAACAAGAGAAAATAAGAGCAGCTCCCATTCTAGACTGCTACAGCATGAGCACAAATATGGCAAGTGTTAGACAGGAAATAAACAAATAAAGGAATAAATAAATGAATAGATGAATAAATGATTATATAAATAAATTGATAGCTTAATTTATTAATGGATAGATAAATAGATGAATGAATAAATGAATGAATGGATGAAACATAATTTTTAAGGTTTACAAAGGGATTTCTATACATCATGCCAAAGTCTCAAAAGGGTCCTGTGAAATAGGTACTACAGATATAAATATTCACATTTTATAGATAATCAAACTAAGATTAAAGAAATTAACTAATTTACCCAATATCACAGAGCTAGTATCAGATGCAAGATTTGAATTTAGGTGTTCCTGTAGAAAGCCCAGCAGTCTATTCACTATGAAATACTGAACAGAGCAATGAATTTAAAATAAAATCCCTGTGATTCAAAACCAAGGACTCCTAATTAAAATCCAAGCTAAGTTACTTATTACCTTTGTTATTCTGGGCAAATCACTTCTCTTGTCTGTGCCATAATACACTCATCTATAAATTGGGTAGGTAATGTCAAACGAGTAAATAAAAAAGGAAACTGAAGCTCAAAATAGTAACATAGTAAGTTAGTATTGTAGCAAGAAATTGAACTTAGGTATTCTGGCTTCAAGATCAGGGGAACTTTCCATTATGTTAGACTGTCTCTCCAAGGAACTTAATAAAGAAAAACTCTTTGCTTGTGTAAATATATTCGAACTTATGCCTATCCACCAAATATCAATGAAATAATTCTATTGATTGTCTGTTTTTAGGGATAGATTTCATTGTCTAGCCATAAAAATATAAGTTCATTTCAATAATTTTTAGCTCTCCCATCTGTATTAGTTTATTGTGATAAAAGATTTCCAAATATTTAATTAAATATTTCAATAACTGAACAATTTTGCTAATGCAAAATGAGAAAAATGATAAGTTTAAAAAAGCCTTAAAAATAAAAAAATCAATTAAAAAAATAACTAAAGTATTTTAAATTAATAAGAATTAGGAAATTACATTATTTTTAACAATGAAACACTCTACTCCTAGAATAACAGTGATAATGCTTGGGAATCTTCCACTTCCTCTGCTGATTCATTAGGAATATGCTCCACAAAGAGCATATTTTAATATATCTTTAGCAACCCTATAATAGACATATCAGTTAATAAGTCAATAAATATTTATTGAATGCCTGTGTACTAAGTATTGTGGTAAGTCCTGGGGATACAAAGGAAGGTAAAAGATCTTCCCTGTTTTCAAAGAGTTCATTATCTAATAAGGGAGACAACATGCACACAATCATGTACAAACAAGTTTTATATAAAATAAACTGGAATGACCAATGGAAAAAAGGCATAATTATAATTAAGGAGGATTGGGAAAGACTTCTTGTAGAAGGTAACATTTTAGTTAGGATTTGAAGGAAAACAGGAAAGCCAGAAGATAGAGATGAAGATGGAAAACATTCTAGGCGAGGGGATAACTAATGAAAATTGGGAGATGGTGTACTTGTTTTAGGAAGGCAATGTCACAATCAGAATACACTGCACTGGAGTGGGGGCAAGGGGTGGAGAGGAAAGAAGAACACAACTAAGGCAATAATATGTAATAAGATAGGAAAGCTGTCAGAAGGAGCATCAGATTCTGAATGACAGAGGATTTTATATTTGATCCGGAAGGTAAGAGAGAACAAGTAGAGTTTATTGAATAAGGAGGTCAAAACTGTATTTTAGGAACATCACTCCAAAGCTGAGGGGAGGAACACAGATTGAAATTAGATCTGAGGGCAGAAAACCAACCAACAGGGTATTAATGATAGAGTCATGTGAGGTGAAATGGGTCTGTTCCAAGGTAGTGACAGCATGAAAGGAGAAAAGGGGGTGAGAGGCATTATAAAGGTGAAATCTATAGGCCATGGTAAATATTTGGATAGACAGATGAGGGAACATAAGGAGTTGAGTATAATACCTAAATTCTGAGTCTGGGATGATTAAGAGGATGGTAGCATTGCAAACAGCAAGAAGAAAATTAGGAAATGGGAGAATTTGGAAAGTGAGATAATGAGTTCAATTTTGGAAATGTTGATTTTAAGATAACTATAAGACATCTAACTCTAGTTGTCTAATAAACAGTTGAAGATGGATTGAAGGTCAAAAGAGAGGATTGATTAGGTAAATTTGAGAATCATAAGCACAGATATAATTCAATCTATGAGAACTGATAAGATTACCAAGTAAAATAGTATAGTGGAGAAAATTGAGTCAAGGATATAGGCCTGTGTAAGAAAAGGGTGGGGGGTTGGGAGAAAGTTGGGATTGAAAGGTGTGGGCAAATCTGAAGTCAAATAAAATTTAATCTGCAGGATTTAAATTACATTTTCGTATGCTTAAAAATTACTCACAGTGAACATTAATATAATTTAGTCTCCACTGTGGTAAATTATACAGCACAATATTAGAATTTAGACTGTAAGAACTGAAAGGAGCTTTAGAATATAGAAATTGTTTCTGGAAAGATTCTTAGAAAATGTAATGGTGAAGCTATGTTAACATGTGAAAGGTTAGAGCTTTATGGGGCCTTAGAATATAAAAGATAAGACTAGGGAGCAATCCTACAAAATAGGGAGCATAAAAGGGAGCATAAAATGTTAGCTCATACAAGTGAGAACACATCAAAGCTGAAATGACCCTAAATATTACATAAACTGTGGAAAATTTGATCCAATTGTCATCTACAGTATTAATCAGCTCAATGACAACCCCAAAATGTTAGTCATCTAAGTTCTACTTAAAGACCTCTTCTGATGAAAAAGTCACTTGGTAAGGTAACATATTCTCTTACTGGTCAACAATAATTTCTTAAAAAAAATCCTCTGTAATGTGCTGAAATATGTTTCTATAGTAAAACTAAGATCCTGCTTCCTGGTTGCAAACATTACTTTAAATATTTTCATATTTCATCTTCCAAATCCAATTCCAGGACATTTTTTTCATTTCATCATCAACTAAGTCCTCTCCAATTAAGGTTATGGTAACAGATATAAAGTCAATATCTGTATCATATTCAAAAAGAAAACAGACAGGCATAATAGCCTAGGTACAACCTTCTAGAAACTTCTTATTTCCTAAAAGGAAAAAAATTGTAAGAGTTCATAGAAAATTTTCTAAAAACAGTATAACCAGCTATTGCTTCTTCCTATTTTAATAAGCTAAATATATTAATCTCCAGTTTGGTAAGTCCTATCATTCATAGCCATCAACCATAATTACATTAAATAATATTGTAGATTCAAAAAATAAAAGTCAGCCAGGTACACAATGGAGCTCAATCTACAGTTTTCAAGAATTTCTAGAATAAAAGAATGTCATAATTTTGAGGAACCTAGAAACACAGAACTGTCAATGAGGAAATGAGCATTTAGATCAAGCCTTTTATTTTATAAATGAGGAAATCAGGATGCAGAAAATTGAATTGACTTAACCTGGGCCTAAGGAGCCACATTTTTTGTTTCTAGTATTTTTGTTTACCTTGTACAGCATTTTTAAAGAGTTCACAAAATAATACCCAAAATGATGAAATGATTATTCAACCTCCCACCTATATCAGAAAAATAATACCATGTAGATAATGACAAATACACTGACCTTGTAAAAAGTGATGATACTGCAATAATTTCTGAAATCATCAAATATATATTCATGTAAAAATTGAGTATATTAAAAAAAATTAAAAAAAATAAAAAAAATTGAGTATATTTCTTTCTAACAATTTCAGGGCTTTTGTCTATTCTGACACGCTAGATAAGTGTGTATAAATAAATATCCATAGACATACATAGCCATACTCACGTCTCTATGTAGGCATAAATATATGTATGTCAATATACCTACAGCTATACTTATATATAGACATGCTTGAATCCTAACAAGCAGTAGTTAACCACAGTGTCATAGAAAAAACACTATATCTGTAAACAGAGCACCTACATTTGAGGACTGATTCCACTATTTTCTAACTCTATGACTTCGGTTAATTCATTTAATTCTAACTACCAAGATCTCTTAACAGCAATCAATCTCATGCTCTTCTCTCTAAATATAAATTCCTTCCTTTATAAAATGATTGGGGATGGGAGGTGGGGGTTTGGAGGCAGTAGAACAGATATAACCTTAAATTGCCTTTTAGTTCTAGAAATTTATGTGCTAATATTCTGTGTTCTAAATGCCTAACATTCCAAGATTCATGTTCTAAAACCAATTTAAATAATCTATATTATAACATTCTATGTACTAAGGATTCTTTCAACTCAAAGAACATTTGCTGATACTTTTTCTCCAACTTGAACCCAGTAGCTACCCTCTGGAATCCTTTTCTCCTGAGGAATCTCTTCTCTGGATTTTCTGTTTCTCCTTATCATCTAATCATTCTTTTTAGTATCCTTTGCTGATTCTCTGGTCACATCCCAAAGATTATCCTAAGGATAAATGTTTCCCATAGCTCTTTTCTGGACCTTCTTCTATTCTCTCTACACTTTCTCACATAGGGACTTTAATAGACATAATTTCTGTACAAATAACTTCCAAATGTTTGACATCTAGCCCTAATCTCTTCTGAGCTCTACTCATGCATTTCCAACTGCTACTGGATATTTCAAAGTTGATGCAGAGGTATCTCAAACGTTCCTCTAAAACCCATTATTCTTTGACACTATCTTTTTTTTCTGTCAAAGACACCATTACCTTCCAGGCATTCTGGTTTGAACTTTGGTATTATCCCTAATTCTTCTCTCTCCTTTATTCCACATATCTAATCAGTTGTCAACTGGTTCTTTTCTCTTTATTCAAATAACCACAAAGTAGTTTATCATCTCTCACCTGGATTACTGCAATCCTCTCTTATTTGGTCACTCCACATCATCTCTCAACTCTCCAATCCATCCTCTATGCAGCTGCCAAAATGATTCTCCTAAAGAGAATCTTTGGACATGTTACTCCAATGGCTTTCTATTGCCTTTATAATTAAATACAAGGTCTTCTGTAATTAAATACAAGGTCTTCTGTTTGACATTTAAACCCTTCACAGCCTGGTTCCAATCTATCTTTCCAGTCTTACTGGAAAAGATCTATACTTACTCCAATTTACATGGTGGTGGTAATGGTGGCAACAGCAGCTTTCCTTTGTATAATGCTTAAATTTTACAAAGCACTTTACTTTCAAAAAAATTAGGAAGTAGAGAGTACAAATATTTTTACTGATGAATTAATGAGGTAATGTGACCTGGCCAAAATCAATCAATTATGACTGGCTGGGACTTAGGTCCTTTGACATTCCATTCTAGAATTCCACTTTTACAGATAAAGAATTAAGAGATGTAATGTATGGCTCATGGTCAAACAGGAGTCAAAATATTTAGGGAGGTCTTTTGATTCCAAGTACAGTGTTCTTCCTAATATTCCAAGTACAGTGTTCTTCCTAATATACTGAGTTACCTCTGATGTGAACAAGAAGTCTTACAGAAGATCATAAATGTCTAACATTTCAAATTAAGAGATATGAAAGTATAGGAGCTCCATTCTTCCCCTGTGCCTATGTTTGATGAAGAAAGAGGAAAGGGAACAGGGAAAAAAAATAAAATATAATGGGGGAATTGGTACACCACAGAGACATCCCTTTCTGGAATTCACCCAAGATCTGGCCTTTCATTTCAGAGGCCCACATCCACATCCTTGGTAACAGGGTTTTGTCAAGGGCACCTTGAAGTTCCTCTGACCTGTGTTGATCCATGCTAGCAGCAAAGGATAGGAGACAGGCCCTTCTGACACCTATTTAACAGATGGAGAGTGGTATGTATAGGATACCTTTAATTCTCCCTCAGGAACACCTGGCAGTGCTAAAATGCAATTTCCGCACAGCCCTTCCACACCAGAATTCACTTTGACCATTACTGGCAGAAGGAAATTAAGCATCAAACAAGTGAAATGCCAAAATACAAATGGAGATTAACAAAGATCCAGGGAAGAGAGGAAGGCATCTAGGACGGAAGAAGGATTGAAAACCAAGACACATGAGGATTGCTGGAATTACTGGTGATACTTAGTCTGAAGCAGAGGACAAAGGGTATGTAACCAGAGCATGTCAGCAATGATGGCTCTTTAAATACAAGGATGTTGTGGGAGTCAAATGAGAAGTACTATATAATATTTAGATAGACAGACAGACAGATAATAGTTTTTGCTTTTGTTTTTGTTAAAGAGTTTTTATTTTTATTTGTTGTTGTTTGGGAGAGTGTCTATCTTGTGGAAGAATCAGATTCTGTCTGATGGGCTAAAGAGAGCAAGAGTAGAACAATGGGCTGATGTTGAAGAAAGGCAGATTTTAAGCCAATATAAAGATAAGGATTTTCAAAAGTGAAGGTGGTTCACTCTGGAAGGATTAAATTCCTCCTTATTCAGGAAGGGGTAGAACATGATGACCTCTAAGTCCCCTTTCAACTATAACTTTCAATGATTCTGTGGCATTATTATCTTAGTGTCCTGCAATCATAAAACAATTTATTTCAACAAACATTAAAGTGTCTAATATTTTTACTAGAAGCAGAATTAAGTTCTGGATGAGATATAAAATTTAAACAAAATATGACCTTTGTCATTCAGGAAAACCCAGTATAATCAGGGATATCTCACAAATAGAATTGTAGTATAAAATAATACAAAAACTATTTATAAAAGTGAAAACAAACTACTATGTGGGTAAAGGAAGGAAACAGGAGAAGAGTAGAAAAAATCAGGAAAGCCTTCCTGAAGGGAACAAAAACCACTACTGAACTCCAAGAGCAGTTTTGGTAGAAACTGAGGAAGGCATGATCAACACTGGCAAGAGAGTCTTCGATGCACACATGTTTATTAATAATCTTGCATATACAAAATGTTTAAAAAGAAGCTTAACAAGATAATTTCTGACAGTTCAAGATAACAGGAAGAACTCAAGCTATGTCATCCAACTTTCACACATGACCTAGAAGCATTGACTCCTTCATTCAAGGCATGAAATACCAATAAATAATGAAAATTATCTTCTTAGGCTTAAAAGCATACGAACAATATTTTGAAATCCTTTGCCCAAAGTGCAGTGACTTTCAGGGAAGAGATAGGGAACGATAGAAAACAGCTGGAAAACTAAAATTACATTTGTAACTAAGGAGGCCCAAAACTGCTCCTTCAAACAAGCCAGTAACCAAAGCCCAACCTCCCCTTACCTTAAGATGCAGAAGCAGCTCTTAGCTCCCGAAGATAAGCGGCAGAAGCCAAACCTCTGTTTGCTGTCAATGTCAGTAAGCACAAATGTGAAATTCTGGCCAACTTGGCTCACTGTAAGGCTAAAGGAAAGAAAGAACAAAGGAAAAATAAATTATGCAACCAGTTCAGTGATAAAAAGTATCTAATCAAACCAAGTCATTGAACCTATAACATTTCCTTTCTCAGTGGGCCTATGGTTCTCTAAATGAACTTACACATTTACATTTTTCATCAGCACGGAAAGGAAACTAGTAAAGGAAGTCAATCTCTGGGACCACCTTTGGAAAAGAATATATCACTATACCTAAAATAAAAAGAAGTCAATCCCAGGCTCTGTCACTAACTAGTAACAAAATCTAAGCAAGTTAACTTATTTCTTGGAGTTTCAAGTTCCACATCTGAACTATGAAAAAATTAGAATATATGATTTCTGAGGTCTCTCTGTCAGTTCTGACATTCTATGTGAAAAGGAAGGTCAGAATCAATTCTAGACCTGGAATAATTAAACTGAGTTCAAATCCCACCTTACACATTTATCATTTTGTGGCCTCAGGCAAGTCACTTAAACATTTCTCAGCCTCAATTTTCTTCATCTACAAAAAAGGGAGGACCTACTTCAGAGGGTTGTAAGGATAAAATGCAATAGTACAAGGTATCTCAAAAGTCTTCCTTGCAGTTCAAAGATTAATCATCTGAAAATACTTTTGGGACACCCTAAACATGTAAGGCAACACACACACACACACACACACACATAGGAACTATGTTCTATAGTCCTCTCAAGCTCCAAAATTCTGTTCTGAGTTCTCTTCCTGTATTGACATTCTATGTTTTTAGACCCATTCTAGCTCTAATGTTCTAAATATTCTGGTTTTCAATATCCTTTCCAGTTGTCATTCTTTCTCCCCCCCCCCCCCCAAGGTTCCCTTCTACAGTAGCTCTCTCTTTATTTCTGGTTCTATGATTACATGATTCTAAATTATGTCCTAGAACTGTTTTGAGATACTTGGGAAAACCACTTACAGACAAAAGAAACAAGGTGAACATTTGTTTTTTTTCCCAAATGTCATTTTCCTTGTAAAATTTTTGAAGCCCAGAGCAGCTCATTTTGGAGCCCAGGAAAGCCAGATTGTTTTAACAATGCAAGCTGCTTTCCAAGACAGTGAAAAACAATGCTATAGGAAAGCATTAAACAAAGCAACATTTTTACTGCATTAAAACAAAATAAAAAAAACAAAACAAATATTAGGCCTTAAAGTAAAATTAGAATGTGTTTTTTAAAAAAAAAAAAAAAAAAAAAAAAAAAAAACAACCAATACACTACAAACTATAATAAAAATTATTTTTAAATTAACACAAATATAGTTATTTTAAAATTCTAATAATGGAATTTAGTAATGTCAGCTTTCTAAAACAGCTTTAGGACTTGGAACATTGGAACATTAAGGTTAACAGAAGCTTTGCCACACAGGTGTGACTCCTTAGCTGAGACGTGCATGGACAATAGGAGCCTAATAAATACTTGTTATTTATTATTAAAACACAATGAATGTCTGTGATGAGATTTTAGAATTAATAAAGAATTTTTTCCCCAAAATTTTCAATGGAATTTATGAGTTTTTGTACTTAAAACATTTTCTTTTCCACATAAAATCCCGAAAATGAGTCTATGTATTGTGTACTGAGATTAAAGAAATGCTCTTCTCTATAATTCACTTAACATTAAATGAATACCATTATCTAGGAGAAAATGGGGAAACAATATTTGAAATAGTCTACTTTAAAGATAGCACTCATAATTACTGCTGAGTCTTCTGCACTATATAAATCAGCTCTTATAAAAGCCCTGGATAAAAGATATATATATAAATCAAGACTCAAGGAGCCTTTGGGATGCAGAGCACTTTTAATGGGTCTTATGTTCCAAATCCCATTTGGCAGCATTATGTAAGGGGCACCAAATACCAGTAGCCTCTATTTCTGCCAGCAGATGTGATTTAGTGGAGAAAGCCCAATACTTGAGACAGGAGAATTCAAGTACCAGCTCCACTGAATAAATCTGAACCTCTATTCACTCATCAGTCAAATGGGGATAACAATAGTTATTTCCCACCTCTTTGTCTTGTTGCCAGGATATGATAATAATAACAGCAGCTCACATTTATATAGAGCTCTATGGCTACAAAAAAAGAGTCAAAAAAGTGTAAGATTTGGAGTCTGGGTTTTAATCCCAGTTCTGACACATACTAGCTATGTGACCCTGAGCAAAGGTACTTGCCCCTATCTAAGCCTTGATTCCCTTAAAGTAAGGGTTATTCTAATTGTGCTATTAGGGGTCTTATGAGAAAAGCAATTGTTCACCAACTCTCCAGAATTACGGTCAAGATGAAACAGAATGACAATCATTGCCATTTCGGCAAGCCTGTAAGATTTACAGAATGAGTTTCTCACTTCTCTGGGAGAAGAAATATGACTAGAACAATTCTTCAGATGATAAAATAGATTCAAAGGAGAAAAGTAACTTGCACATTTTCATATGGATAGTAAGTAACAAAGCTGGGATTCCAACCAGGATCTAAGTGAGGTGGTGGGAAAAGCCCCTAGATGTGTAGCCATAGAATCTGGATCAGAATCCTAGCTCACTATTTACTACCTGGATAATCTTGGGTAAATCACTTCCAATCTCTGTGTTTCAGCTTCTTCAACTACAAATAACCAGGTCAGACCAGGACCCCTCAAGCTATAAATCATATGGTCTTTTGTGTTTTTCTAGGGTTCCAGTGTACCTTACAGGATCTCTCAAATGTGATTATGTGTAGGAAAGTGTTTTCTAAATCTTTTTCATCTAAAAAACATTAGACCAAATATATATGACCATCCCCATTTCTCCCTCCATCATCATCATCATCATCATCATCATCATCATCATCATCATCACCACCACCACTTTAAATTAACAAGGTTTTCCTATGACAAAAGTCCAGGAAAAAAACTATTTCAATTTAAAAGAGGGTGAGGGATTATACTGTTTGGAGATTGATTGCTGAGCCAAGAAAATAATTCAGAAGGGGAAAGGAAAACACTTTCTTCTGCCAGATTTAACCAAGAATGTGAACAGGAAAAAAAGGTAGCAATTTAAAAGGAACATGGTAATAAAACAGGTGTAAGTAATGCTATCATACACCCTGAACAAGCCAAGAGAAGAAATACATTTCTATAAAAGTTACAGAGCTGTCGAGGGGACACCCAATGCTACCTTCTTGTGGCTGTTATGTTTCATCTATAAAGCTTAGATGCGATGTTACTATGGTGACTTAATACTATGTTTTAAAGAAGGATTATATGATTAATTTTAACAAGGTTGAGAGCTGAGGATGTGTGAGAAACGAGATTCAAGCTCACATAATTAAAGTGATTGGGGACGAAAGCATGGCTCACTTGGGGGAGGGGAAGGCTTGTGTGATTGAATTATTTTGCACAACAGGTCAGAAAAATTTTAAGTTATAAATGCACCCCAGCTTTTTTTAAGGTAATGCTTTGTGTTCTCACAAACTATGTACCTTTCATACGTTTAACTTTGAACTTCAGGTTCTATGATGTTTATTTAAAAAAAAAAAAAAAAAGTTCTTCCAGCATTCCAAAAAGGTTAGTTATTTGTTGGTCTAGTTGGAATGTGTCATATTTAAATACTTGGTGCCTTGCAAATGCCCATCCAGTCCTTAGTACAAGTATAAGAGGCAGTATAGTAGAGTGGAAAATACTGGCAGAAAACCAGGGTTCAAATTTAAAAGTCATATAACTGAATAAGTCACTTTTCTCCTCTAGGATTCAGGTTGTTCATCTGTCAAACAGAGATGACTATATTTGTCCTACTACCTTATGTAACTATGAGGTGGACAATGCTTTGTAAATCTTAAGTTATTACATAAATGAAAATTGTTATCATTACCTGTCTTTTAATCCTAAAAAAAAAAAAAAAAGACAGAATATAAAGAGAATTTGTAAGTAGTAGGTTCCAGCAATAAAATGGGCTAATCCTGACCTTGGGAATTCAAAAATATCTGGGTTCAATTTTTAATTCTGCAACTGTGTGGCCTGGGACAGCTGACTTTCCTTCTGTAAACCTCAGCTTTCTCCTTGATAAAATGGAATTAATAATCCAATCTATACAACTACCTCAAAGAGTTATTTTATATTGTAATTGTAAGATCCTGGCTAAAGTTTTTTGTAAACTATAGTGTTCCATAAAAATATGTTACTATTTTAAAAAAATCTATGCAAAATACTTCAGGGGTGATATAATACCATCAACAGGGGTACTTCTCCCGATGATACAGATTACAATTTTTCCAGTTAGTAGTTAATTTGCTGAGGCTAAGGGGGAAAAAAAAAACATACCCTAATGGTCAACATTCTGGTAATGAATCTCTTTTCATTCAGCTGAGCTGGTCCTCTGGTAATTGACACACTATTATTCAATCAATCAACAAGTATTCATTAAGTTCTAGCTATATGTCAACCATTGCATTAAGCTATAGGGAGATAATGAAAAAGCAAAAACAGTCCCTGCCCTTAAGAATCATACATTCAAAAAGAGAAGAAAAAAGGTATATAATCATATAGAAGATCCATACAAGGGATACAAGATAAGCTTAGAGAGAAAACCACTAGAAATTCCAAGGACAGGGATCCCATACCACTGAAGATTGGTAGGTCTTAACAATACTTAGTCCTCTTTTGGCAGCACCTCCAAAGTCACCTCCACACTTCAACAGTAAGATTTTTGTAGAGGAACAATAATTACACACTTGTATAGTACTTTACAATTTATAAAGTGTCTTCTTTGTAAAATATTTCATGAAAATATTAATATCCTTATTTTACAAATGAGGAAACTGAAACTCATGAGACTTGATGATGGTCACATGACTAGAAAATTGAACACCATCCTCAAGTCACAAGACACGAAAGTGGAATTTTCATAAAAATTATCATTTCTATTCACAAATAATAATAATTAAAAAACTAGAAATGTGAAATGTGCAACTATTTTATTATTCATTTATCTGGGACTTCAAAAGGATTCACTCATTCATTCAAGACAAGAAGGATTTACAGGATCAAGTACTAAAGAGAGAATACTAAATTTGGAATCAGGAGACATGGATACTAGTTCTGACTGTCACTAACTTTCAAAGATTACTCACTCCTACACTCTAGGCTTTGGTTTCCTTACCAGTAAAAATCAATGAACTGAACCAGATAGCCTGTTAAGTTCCTTTCAGCTCTAACATATTTATGTTCCTAAAACTTCTGTATTTGGCTTATCTCTTCTCCTATGGGAGAAACTACCATTTGAATTCTGGTGACTTGGACAGATCATCCAGAAGATGCTCTCCTCAGGCTGTAAATCTTTTTTATAGGTATTGAGCTTTTGGTTAACAACAGCTGCTAGTCAGACATCTAATTCAAAGAGAAGGGGCCCTCTAGAGACTACCATAGCTTACAGAAGGACATGTACTTTTACAGACTAGTTGGGTGTACTGTTAATGAATAGTCAGATAACAACATATCACCAAAAGGATAACAATCATATCACCAAATGAGAAAGCTCAAAACCATTATATTTTAAAATATCTCTTCTTGGGCAATTTCCAATTAACTTATAGTCAGGAAGTCCCTATCAAATAAAGGCCTTAAAGGTTTCTGCATGGCAAAGGATTGATTCATCTTTCTACTTGTTGATACAGACTATAATATTATTAGATATTTGTCTGCGATGACTCCTTTGGGGAAAAAAAGGATCTGATTTCTTAATAGTTCCTTTTTTTATATTTACCCTCAACTTCAGCAGCAATTCTTTGTACAATACAGTAATTAAATGGTCATAAAATGTTAGAATTATAAGGGACCTTAGAACACAGAATAAGAAAACACAGACCATAGAGAATTAGAGCAAAAGGAAATTTAGGACCAAGAACAGAGAATGTCAGAATTCAAAACCTTGAGAATGTAGACCTAACATAAAATATAAAAAATGCAAAAAAATTGTTTGCAATTTTAACGCTCAAAAAAACTTTTGAGACACAAATACATTGGAATTGGGAGAGATCTTAAAACAAAAATTGATTAGAGGCTGACAGAACCTTAAAATTCATTTAGTATAAACCCTTCATTTTACAGATAAAATCAATTTACTCAAAGTTAATGACAGAGTTGGGAAAAGAACCCACAACTTTAGTATATCTTTCACACTTTCTTAATCTTTAAACTTTCACAACTCTTCAGGATAAAATTTCTTCATGAAGTTGTTTTTTAAAAAATAATTCTACTGTAGATGCCCCAAGTAGATCAGGAATTCTGAACCCAATTGGCCTCTAATTCACAGCAAGTCAAAAGAATCAAAACCAAAAAAGAGAAGTATCTCTAAAAATAATCTTTTAAGGGTAAAGTCAACACTATCTTACACCTTTTAATGTATCGTCAAAGTCCATGTCAACATGAAGAACAAGGAAGAAAAGCAATGTTTATTCAAATCACAGAATCTAACCTTCATGCTGCCTGCCAAGTGATGGTTATTTCTGTCTCCTCCAGAAGCATTTCATTAAATCTTGAAGAAGCTTCCAGGTATAGTATATAAATGGAATGCAGAGGCATGGACCATGTGGATGAAACAGTTGGATTCCAGGTATCACATGAGAGGCAAGGTCCATGTTAGCCAAGTCATCATCACCAAGCATTTATGGAGCAATTATATGTGGGCCAATGTACTGAATCCCACGTGACAGCTACTTGTCTTTTCTTCCACTGTTCCTTCATTGTCAAAAGCAGGAATGGCTTAATATAGAACCACCTGCAGACTAAATAAAGTCCAAAGTCCTTAGCCTAGCATTTAAGGCTTTCTACAATCTAGCTCTGACCTATCTTTCTCACTTTATCCCTCATTCCTCTTAACATATTCCATGCTCCAAACAAAGTTGCTTTAACCATCTCCCTTTATCCCTGTACAGCACATTCCAAATGTTACCATCACATTGTATTTGCTGATGTTGTTCCCAGTACTTGGAATATCTTCTCAGCCATCTCTACCATTCTTCAAGAGCCAGCTCAGATACTACCTACATCTACCATGAAATCTCCTCTCACTCCTTTTATCATAAATAACCCTCCTCTCTTAAGCTCATTAATATCATAATATATGTATCTCTCTTATGCATTCATTGTATCCCATGTGGAATGTAATTATGAATCTCAAATTCCTTACTATAATGTGAACTCCATAAAGGCAGAGACATTTCTCCTCTATATTTTATTCTACTATTCTCTATTATTACTCTATTATTTATCACCTCTGCTGGGTGCCCAGCCAAGCACTCTGTATTGAAAAATAGAAACTTCACAGATATTTGTTGAGTTGTGAGGAAGAAAGATGGTAATATAAAAATGTGCTGCTAAACTTAAAGGGCTATAAATGATAGTTATGATTATTAGTTGAACTGAAGCCCACCTTTTTCTTATTGTGTATTTTGTCTCACCAACCCAACTAGGTTCTTTGAGGGAAGGCAGTCATGTGTTATAATTCTGTATTCTGAACAGTTCTGATCACATATAAAATATTCAACAGGTATTTATGGATTTGTCTTAAGTATATAATTTCTATTACCATTATTTTTCAATTGGAGTGAATGTTACTTCTACTTCAGAAAAACAGTGTATCTAATAGAATATCAAATAAAAGTAAAGTAAAAGTAAAGTAAATAAGATATCTAATAGAATATCAAATAAAATCAAAATTATGTATTTTCAAGAAGCTATGTTATTTGCATAATTCCTGGTTTCAAACAGAAAAAAATTTTAAATGACAAGCAAGATTTCATTAAAAAATTTTTTTTTCAGATTTCTAAGTGCAAAGCATTGTGCTAGGTGCTGAATAATACACAAAAATTAAAACTCTACAATTCCAAGATATTAGAATTATCAGGCAATTTTATAGAATCTCAGAGTTAAAAGGGATCTCACATATCATCCAGTGCTCACTTAAATTTTGAATCCCTTCTACACATCCACAAATGATTATCTAGCCTCATTTTAGATATTCTAAAACTGGGGAAATGACTAACCCTGAAGAAGGCTTATTTCATGCTGGAGAGCTATATCTCTTAGCATCTAGTATCAAGCCAAAAAAGACTTATATTCTTTCACAGGACAAGCCCTCATGTACTTGAAAACACTAATTGTGAATAGTATGGTAGACAATCCTAAGATGGAGAAGTTGAAAGGATTCAGTTCTACACCCTATTCTATCACTAACTTCCATTCAGAGAGCTATCTCCCCAGGCCCCCAATACCCCACCTATAAATAGGAGGTATTGGTATTAAGAAATAAATCCACTAGGGTATTACTCTTTGACCCTACTAAAACATATTCTATATCCCACAATAACAAAATCAGCACTTGAGATGCTTACATTCTGGCTTTCCTCAGAATCACACTTAAGGTAAAAGAGGAAACTTGTAAAAGATTTAAGTTCTATCAGTAGAGTACCATTTCCACCCCCAAGTCATGCATGTGAAGAATTAATACTATGAAGTTAGAATGTAGAATATTAAAGCCCAGATTATTATAGTAAGGGGCTTTAGAACTTAGGATATTGTAATATAAAACATAGAATATCAGAATATAGAGCATAAGAGGTGGAAAGTCCTTAGAGATTATAGAGTCTAACCTCCTTTAAGAGATGGGCAAACTGAGGCCTAAACAAGTAAAGTGACTTAACCAAGACCACAGAGTAAAATAGCAGAACCATGAACAGAATCAGGTGTCCAGAATCCAAGCCCAATGTTCTGTCCACTGCATCCTATTATTGTTCTATTTGTTTAAAAATATCTCAGAGACCTATGATTTCATCAGTGAGGGAGCTTTCTCTATCAACACAAATCATAATATAAAACAGAATCTTGGAGAGCTACTTAAGGCTCTGAGTAGTTAAGTGATTCACCCACAGTTATATAGTTAGTAGTAAACGTCAGAGGTGGGATTTTAAGCTGTGTCTTCTTAATTCCTATCAATGATCAATCCACTATGCTACATGCTGTCTCTAGTTTTAAAATACTCATTTAAAAATAACAACTACAGGGGGGAAAAATCTGCCCAAAATAGATCTTCATTTAAGTCATATTTAAACTGATTAAATTGTTTTTCTTTATTAAAGACCCAACTACATATTTGAAATTACAGATCCTTTAGTCCCTGCAAATATATCATCACCATGATTTGTAATAAACCTCATATCAGTGAGTAAAGTATAAGTTTCACATATCACTGGTTAATACAAACGTAAAACTTGCATTAAATAACAGGTTAGCAAATCCATGAAGAGAGAGGAATTTATATTGATCTATTTATAATCTAATTCATTTTAAGATTAAGTCAAATTTTTCATTTAAAATTGACTAGGTCTTGACTGGCCTAGAAGTCCTTACTTAATTTTCCCCAGGTGGTAATATTCCTTTCTTCTTAAACTTTCTCATGATCCTTAGCTCTCCTCTATAACGACTATATTTAACTGTGAATCATACATAGTTACATCATTTCATCTTTGTATCTCCAACACCAAGCATAATGTTGCACACATGGGAGGAGGTGAATTAAATTAAACTATAATAAAAATAATAATTAAATCAAAACTCTATAGGTATCATCTAGTATGATCTCATTTAAACAGATGAGAAGAAAGTGATTTGCCTGAAGTTATACAATTAATAGGAAGTAGAACCTAAGACTTGAACATAGGCCACTTTATCCCAAGCCCAGTACCTTAGTCACTATTTGGGGCTGTCTATCTAACCCAACATACCAATAATGTAGAGTAATCATTCCATTTCAGGAAAATAATCAAGCACCTTTAAATCTGATATACTTACAATTTCTTTTTACTGAATATATACATAATACCTTCCTTCATCCTCCCTTCTCTAGCACTCTTTTTATATTATTCTCTCTCTCTCTCTCTCTCTCTCTCTCTCTCTCTCTCTCTCTCTCTCCCCCTTCTTACCTTCAATCCCATATACACACATGTGCACACATTTATGCTATATCCAAAATGCATAAATTTCTACAATAACTTACACATTTAATATACATACAGTGTAAATAGCAGGATTTTAAATTCCAACCATGCAAATATCAATGGTTTAAGTTTGGTATTGAAATTAAATCCATAGAACCACAAAAAACGTTAAAGATGACCAAAACACAACATGGTGCAGTGAAAGAGCACTGGGCTTAGAGTCAAAAAGACCTGCGTTCAAATTGTGACACTGGCACTCACAAGTTATATTAATTTGGGCAGATCATTTCACTTCTGGGTCTCAATTTCCTTACTTGTAAAATGGGGATAATTATCCTGCCATTATTATTTTGATGCTTTTAATAGGAGCAGGGAGAAGAGGAAAATGTGTATACCTTAAAGCATCATTATGTAATTTATTATGTAAGTTATAAAGAATAAAATAATTACATTATTTCAGGGTTTAGAGGTCTTTTAGACCTTTTGAGGTCTTTAGAGTCTTAAAGATCATGTGATCCAGCACCTTTATTTTACAGATGAAGAAACTGAGGCTCAGAGAGTTTAAGTGACTTATGCAAAGCCATAAAGACATAAAGTAGCTGAGTTAAAATTTGAACCTGGGTTCTCTGACTCCAAATAATGAGCTCTTGGCTACTAGACCATTGCTTCTTCTTCATTGTTATTATTAATATTATAATTTAATCTTCATTTTGCAGATGAGGAAACTAAAGACTACAAAGGGAAAATTATTGGACCAAGGTCACATAACCCATTAACTAAGAAGTCATTTGCAGATCTTTTGCCTTCCAATCTAGGACTCTTCCACTATCCCATGCTCACCTACCAAGGCACAGTTCAAACTTTTAAATTTTTTGATGGTGCCCATAAAATCCCCAGGAAAGAGGATATTGTAACTCTCCCCAGCACATAGGTGTTTTAAATCATAGTTAAACAGACAGAATGTTACAAATAGCATGGTTTTCATTTTCCATAGCAGTTTTATTGACAAGTGTTTTTTTTTTTTCTCTCTAGTAAAGTTTAAAAATCTAACACTACCTGTCCACACAGAAGGGGAAACAAAACTTGGTCAAAGTCTGTAGAACTTCCTGTGGAGAGAAAAAGAGATAATTTATACATCTAATGGGAGCAATAAATCTAACATTAACCACAAGCGCCCAATCTTACAACTCTACCCCTGAAGAAATCTGAGACAGATGAAGAAATATGAGCTTTATCAATTACATGGGGAGGAGGACTGGGCAGTCAATCATGTGAAATAATAAACATGATCAAACTTCATTAAAAATGAAAAATTAATCAAGATTCACACATGGGTAAGCAGCAGGGGCCCAGCAGCAAAGCTCCAAAGGGAGGGAGGAGCTTGCATGGCTGAGTGTTAACACCCCTCAAGGGACCATCTTCAGCATGACCATATGGATCAGACTGAATAACACCAAACCACATGGGCTTGGCCTGGCAGGACCACTTCTGTTGGCACCATTTTTGCCTGTTACCTAGGAACAGAGGGGTCTGGGATTAGGGACCGCTTCCCAACATCAATAGGACCAATAACAAGAAAGAGATAAAGCCAATCATTCTCAGAGATCATTTTTCTTAAATGTACACAATCTTTTCCTCCATTAAAAAGTCTATTTGCTTATTTTATGTGAAAGTTTCTGGTTGTCACCAATTCATTTTGACATCAAACTATAACAGTTTCAAGTTTTGGGGCTTTTTAAAATGACTTTTTTATTTAAAATTTTTAATTTTTTAAAATGATTTTTTTAAAAAATCACTGTGCTTGTCCTTTTTTACATTCCCAAGTTATCAATTAATAAAAATAAAGTATTAATTTAAATGTGTTTTTGAAATAGGTAGGTACAAATCACTAAACATTCTTCAGAAAGAGTATAGAAAGGAAAGGCAGAGTGATACTTCAAACCTTCTCATTTTTTGGACAAGAAAAAAACCTTCATTCAATTAAAGTGTCAGAGTCAGAGAATGTTAGTGCCAGAATGAAGGCTGGTCCACAGAGCATCATACCATAAAACACAGAATGCTGGCCTCAAATGGGATACATGAATACAGCATGTTAGAACATAAAATATTGTTTTGGAGGCTTTAAAATATAGAATTTTAAGACATAAAACTGAACATTAGGAAGTGAGACCTTATGATGTCAAGAGACACTTAAAAGAGTCATTACTAGAGAGAATGATTGAACATGGAATCAAAAAAGATCAAACCATTTAAACATATACCCAGATAAATGCAAGAAGCCATTTAAGTTAGCAAACATTTTTTAAGTGCCCATCATAAAAAGTACAAAAAGTTACCTAGACAACCTCATGTGACAAACAAAATTTTTCCGGTTTAATGAAAAGTCTCATCTGCACCATTAATTCAAATGTTAGAAAAATTATACATTTATCTCTTTCACAAATCTGTTTTGCTCTGCACCCTTTTCCACTCACAAGTGGATAAGGGATAAAACAATGAGCACATTTTTATGACTTTAAGTTTTGGGTCTAGGATGAAACAAGTCTGCCTTAACTAAGTCCAAATCTGTCAGTGTGATGAAGTAAAGATCAGATTAAAAATATAGACCTTTTCCAACCAATAATAATGAGTTATCAATGTTAACTGGATTGATGATGCTCACTTCATTTAGTTTTAAAACCAGTTCTATCACTCAAGAAAGAAACACATCAATCTAATAGTCTACTCAATGAAGCAGAAAGTACTTTGTTCCCTGCCAGAGCATATTCCTCCTACATAATTCAATTGAGAAAATATTCTATTCTTTAACACTGTTAGACAGGGACTATATTAATTATACTACTGATAAGAAATAGAAGCCAACACTAAATGAATTTGGATTAGAATGAATACAAAGGAAAATTTCTCTCAACATAATCTAAATTGCTATCTGTACACTAGTCATATATGAGTTGTGCTGTCTGTTAATAGCCTATGTGCTATTTTAAAAGCGGATGTCTTCTAATTAAAGATTAATCACCACCTAGCTCACACTGAAGAGACTGCTTAAGACTGGAATTAAGAAGAAGCAGGATCCTGGGCAGTTCTGCCAAAAGTATTCTCGAAGTGGTCTGAGCAACTTGTAATATTCTATGTTCTTAAAAAACAAATTTCATCAGATCATAACCAAACCCACTCCTAACCCCAAACTTCCATGGATTCTTAATACTTCTAGATCTAATATAAACTACTTTAACTGGCATTTAAAACTCTTTATAACCTAGCCTTTTTCTCTTTTTCTTGACCATAGTTACCTTCTACAAACCTTCAATTCCAATCATACTGTTGCTTCCCTGCTATTCCACACATACCACACTCCATTTTCCACCTGAATTCTAGTCCTTCTCTTCATTCCTTCTTAGCAGAATTTGGACTCTGGAATCCTGGTCTCTAATATGTGAGCTTTAACCTTATCTTGCCTAGAATCAAGACACCAGGAAACAGCCCTGACATTTACAGATCATAGTGTTTGGTTCCTTTGGTTCCTTGAATACTCTTGTGTTTTATATTTGAAGATTCTATGTTCAAAAGTCCTTCTGACTCAGTGGTTCTAAGACTACTATACACAGGAATAAAGGAGTTTTCCTGGCCAATAAGGACATTATTCAGACAACTAGTAGGGAAGAAGAGGGAACATTCTCTTTAAATTCTTTAGGGCTCCAACCCCATTGACACCTTTATCCTCTGCACCCAATAATTCAAATAAAAGAAATAATTTAAACAAAGTAATAGTGTCATCCTCTTTTACTTCAGAATCAAATTCTCTCCAAAAAGTTTATCATTATCATTAAGTCAAACCATTTCAGCATACATGGCAAATAGTCTGTAAAAATCAAACACATACTACTAAAGGTATACAGACCACCAAGGCTGATCTCTAACAAATGCAAAAGGAACTTTTCCATTTTAATTTAAAACTTTACTGATAAAAATGCTTCAAAGATATCTCAGGGGGAAAAAATCCCATGGCTAGTACATTTTGCTTCAGAATAGATTCAATAGGTAATTGATAGGCCTAGCTTTAAGATGTTCTAAAACACAACAGCTACAAATGTCAACACATTGGGAATATGCTATTTCCTCAATCAAGTAACTCAACTAAAAAAGATGTCTGAAGTTTAGGGAAATTAAGTGAACTAGTTACTAAACATTAAAGATGGGATCTGAACCCAGGTATTTCTGATTCCAAATCTAGCATTCTACCCATTATATTACATTTCTTTCTCCTACATAGCAATATCACACATCCTTTAAAGGAAGTCAAAGAAAAGATAGTGGGACAAATACAAAGGTACCTGGTCGGTCAGTACTCTGGATAGCAACTTTAGTCATCCTCAATCACTCTCCCACACTCCATAACCAATCTGTTGCCAAGGTTTGTCATTTCTCCCTTCATAATGACTCTCAGTGCTTTCTTTCCACTCACATAACAACCCACCTTGGTGTAGGCTCTCATCACCTCTTCTCTGGCTTATTGCAAAAGCTTTCTGATCAGTTTCTCTGTCTGAATATGTTTCTCACTCCAAATGATCTTCCACACAGCTGCCAAAGTAATTTTCATAAAAGATGGATAACCAATGCATGTCACTACTCAACGATATCTTATAGCTCCTTATTACCTCCAGGATTAACTATAAGTCTTTTATTTGGCTTTTAAAGACTCCACAGGTTGGCCATGTCCTACCTTTCTAGTAGGATATAACGCTAAGTGGCCTCCATGCCTAGGATGTTTTCCCTTCTCACTTCTCTACCTCCTGGCTTCCCTGACTTCCTTCAAGATTCAAATTAAACCTTGCCTTCTGCAAGAGGTATTTCCAGTTTCCCCATCACCACTACTGCTAGTGCTCTCTGAGACTGTCTTTTATTTACACTATAACTTTCTTATAAGCAAAATTTTTTACATTGCGTCTTTCCCACTAAAATATTAGCTCCTTGAGGCAGGGATCTAATTTTTACCTTTCTATATATTTCCAGTGCTAAAGCAGAGTAAGCATTTAATAAATATTTTTCAACTGAATATTACTATTCAAAAATCTACTCTTGCCATTTCACCTTTACTCAAGCCCATTGATGATTAACAACTCTGAGGCTACCTAACCTAGAGGCAGTCAAGTGGGCCAGTAGACTGGGCACTGGATTTGAAGTAAGGAAGACCTGAGTTAAAATTTAACTTCAGATACTTACTAGCTGTGTGAATCTAGTTAACTACTCTGTCTCTGTTCTTCAATTGTAAAATAGGAATAATAATAATAGCAACTATCACTCAGGGTTATTGTGAAAATCAAATGAGATAATATTTGTAAAGAGCTTAGCACACTGTATCTGATACATTGTATGCACTTTAAAAATGCTTGGTTATTTTTTCTTTCCTTCCTTCCTAAGTCTAAATTCCAGAAGAGAATATGTTAGTACGCTACAATGGATGAATGAGATGAAGAGACAGCACACAAGTTCTACACCCAGCACTCTCACTTAAGAAAATTACTATCCCATCCTAGTTTCAATTTTTGTAGCAGTAAAACAAGAGGAGAAACTGGAAAGCCTCTAGATTCCCTTCTTTTTGACTCTAAATATAGGACTTTATGACTAGATGATCTCAAAGGAACTCTTTAGGTCTTTCATTGTATAATGTGGTATTTTTTTAAAAATATAATTTCTCATTTGGAAATATAATTTATAACCCTCTGGGTGCTTCAAAGGATAATAGAGGGACCCAGATGGCATTAAGTGAGCTGCAACATATGACAAAAAAATGTCCTTAATGTAGGAAGAAGTGTAAAACCGGTAACATTCATTCTCTGTGGCTTTGTCTCTGTCTGTGTCTTTCTCTTTCTCACCCCCCCCTTCCTCAATCAAACTATTTCATCTCAAAAGGGAATTCTGCTAAAGAAAAGTCTTCCATGATGAACAATTTAACGAATTAGAAAACTTGCTTGGGCCATTCCCAGATCTCCCTAACTCCAAAGCTTGCTCTCTACCTACTATACCATAGCTATCTCTCAATGTGAATATTGTTAGCCAAAAAATATATGATCAAAGAAGGAGATATGGTCATTATAAAGAGAGAACATAGGACAACAAAGGAACAAATCAAGGTGCCTACAATATAAAAAATAAGAGGATGGTCTCCTGGAGATGAGTGATACCCTACACAGGATTTTAGGTAAGATAAGGATGAAGCTTGCAGGAAATAAGTTGTAATTATTGGAGATGAAGGAAGTGTTAACCCATATAAATGCTCTGAGATCAACATGGATATCTAACTAAGCTCTCACTAATAAGTCACTCTTTCGGCCAACTAATGAGTTTTTAGTTTGGTCAGCACAATGTCAAAAGTATCTTGTGCTTAATGGATATTAAACTGGAAATTATCATATACACTCATATATGTGTATGCATGAATATGTGTGTTTGTAACTAGCTGTCATCAATATATTACAAAAAGAAAAACAGTGGTTACTTATGCCAACATATATTTTGTGTTTCCTATTAGGATAATGATGTTTATATCTAGGAAGACCCTTAGAACAAAAAATATTAAAAGGAATCTGAACTCACAGAGTTAATGCCATGAATAGAAGAGAATTTAAAGATCATTTCAACTAACACCCTGAATTCACAGAGAAGGGGACATAGACCCAGAGAATGAAAATAAAAGCATTGAATATAAAAATCAAATTAGTATCAGAAGCAAGACTGAATTCCTGAATATCTTTCTCATCAGCACCCCTCCAGAAAATGATACCACTTTCATAAGGAATATTCTATTCTTCAAAAAAGACACCAAAGTCCTGCTTTCAATGTAATACCAATAGTCCCTAAGCTACCTCATTGATTGTCTTGCTTAGAAAATGTTCTCTCTAACAACCAATTACATGTATTCCTTTCTATAAAATCTGTCTTTAAGCAGTGTGGTAGAATGGAAAGAGAAGCGAAGTCAAAAACCCAGGACTGGAATCTTCCTAGTTTTGTAGCTATTGGCAAATCACTTCCCTCTATGAGACTCAATTCCCCTATTTGTAAATTGAAGAGGTTAGAGTAGAGGACTTCTATTAGTTCTTAATATGTTATGGTCCTATGTGCTACACAGATGAAATGGAAATGAATCAATTGTCAAGAGATGGGGAGAGGTAATATGAGGAAAGCAGAAGAGCAGCATCAGCCAGTTTCCAGGATCAATCCTAGAATTTATATTTTCACAAGGCTTTTTTATGTGCAGTTTGATTTCTTAACATTTTAATGAGCCAAAAAAAAAAAAAAAAAGTGAATCTATAGCTTCCAGTCACCACAGTTAAAGTGCAGAGCATGAACTAGATCCCAAGGGGAAGGCAGCCCACCATGTCACTACTGGCTTTAGGACATACACCACCTGGTTCCATGTCCCCAGGTTCCAACTCTTTTCATAATCAAAACACTGCTGACATTATAAACCCCACACGGGTTTGCTAAAATCCCCCTCAATCAATACGGCCAACACATAACTTATTGGAGACAACAGTGGGCTCATTGATTAAGTTGAGTTCCATAGCAAAGTTTTCAAAATAAATGAGACAAGTATACAGCATCCAACCCCTTTGTGTCACAAGACAATTTATGAAATAGGCAATTTCCAAAAGGGTCTTTTCTCCCCTTACAAAACAGACAATCACTTAAATAGGAAGAAGCCAGAATAGGAAGCAAAGAGAGAGAAAGAGAGAAAAGAAGAAAGATGTACTATGTAACAACAACTCCTATTTCTATGAGCACTTTGCTATTTATACTCTTTCCTTCCAATATTTCCCTGGAGATAAATCGTACCAGTATCATTTATATATACAATTGAAGAAACTGAAATCTAAATAGGTGAAGTGGCTTGCTCATAGTCATCAGACATCAGAATAAAGACTCAAATGCAGATTTCTGGTTCCAAATATTATGATAATGCATTGCCTTTAAACTATGTATTTATTACAATAAAGTGTGATGTATCAACTAAAAGAACTAATGTAATATTAAAAAACAATAATAGAAGTACAATATCCAGAACAAGGAGCAACAATGCCACTATCCTTTGCCCTACTTAAATCATATATAAAGTGCATTATATAGTTTGGGGTGCAACATTTTAAAAGGAACAATAACAAGTTGGACAATTTGTCCAAGAGAGATCAAATAAGGATAGTGAAAGGTCCTGAAAAATGGCCAAATGTGGGCTGGCTGAAAAAATTAAGAAGATTTAGCATAGATAAAATTTAGGAGAAGATAAAATTTTAGAATGGAGAGCCAGAATATATCAGGAAGATAATCCAACTCAACTCCTTCATCTTATATATGAGGAAACTAAATGATTACCATGTTTGAGTATTTGATGTGCCTTAATATAATATCTATCTTAATATAAGAAAGAATGTATAAAAGAGCCTGATTTTGATTCAATGTAAAAATAATTTCTTAATAACTAGAAATGTCTGGAAGTAGGATAGCATGCCTTAAGAGTCAGTGAATACCCCACGCCCAAGTATAGGTTAGATGACTACTTAGATGACTACTTATCAAATACCAGAGGTCATCTGGTCCCCAGTTTCTTAAATTGTGTTCACAACCTTATGTAGTATCTCCTAACTGAGCGTGGGTGGGTCACAAAATTATGACTTATTATTATCAGTAAATGTTTGACTTGTATATTTATTTCATATACCCAGGGTCATTTCTTGGACGAAAAGGTATCAAGTGGAAAAAATTTAGGAAGTCTTGATGTAGTCCAATTCCTTCATATTATAGATAAAAAGACTGAAGACAAAAATGTTACGTGACCCTCCTAAGATTACCTGGGTAAAACTTGTCAGAACAGAGAGTCAAACCCAGATCCTCTAACACCAAATCCAGTACTCTTCCACTATGCCACACTGACTTTGGCAGCTGAATTAGATGATCATGAAGAACATCCCCATAATCCCACAATTCTATGAAAACTGCTGTTCCACAGTATAATGAAAGGAATGGAAAAAATTCACACAACAAACCTCAAGCTACTGAGAATGCAATCCATCATCCAGCACTTAGTACATTTACAAATTGGACACACATACATATTTCTCAAGATGATTTTTCACTTAACTTTGCATTCTTTCCAATTGTTTTGGCAGAGGAATTAGCAAGTGGGGTCATTACACTCTTGAAAAGGTAGGAAACAGGGTATTATATATTCTTCCTTCTAGAATGACGGTTCTTTCATCTAGCCACAAAACTGGGGGAAAGGTTTTAAATTTATAATTTTATACCATTATAGAGTCCTGTCTGGAAGCAAAACTTTGAGGCTAGATTCACTGAAGTTAATTAGGGTCATTAATAATGAGAAAATTATATTATTTCATCCTGAAGGGGGGAAGGGAAATCCTACAAAGGCTATCAATATTATTAACATGTACTTTTTTATTTGCTTTGCTTTATTGAAACTAATAAACAAAAAATAAGTGAGTTTGGCAGCTAGAGTGAATGCAGACATACCTACACACACACACACATGCAAATACAAACATAAACACAATATCATCATTAAGCTTTTTTTTAAGTTCATGTCTTCTCTAAAAAAAATCAGGTGATAGTTATGAAATTTTAATGTTATTAATAGTTCAAAAGAAAAAGCAAAATATTTGAGATTAATGTACAAACAAGATGATAATGATCATGCCAGGAAGTATAATGTGTTTCTTTGTGGCTTATTGGAAAAGTGATTTTCTACCAGGACATTAAACAAGGAAGGTTGATGAGAAATGTGGACGAGTTCCTTTTGTCCACAAAAGGAAGAAGCAATATTATAACATTCTAAACGCCCTTCCTTCTTTAACATTTTATGTTGCATTTTCTAAGATTGTATGATCTACAGTAACCTTCCAACTCTAATATTCTGTGTTCTTGAAGTTCAAATAGATAGACTGATCGATCAATAGGAGAGAGACAAAAACATCTGATTATCTCATTTTTTAAAAAATGAAGATGCACTATTATGTGGATCACAGTTCTGAGCCCTCAAATACTACATTCCAACTTGTAAAATTTTCTCTATTCAAATAGGTATAAAGAAATACTGACACTTAAGGTCTGGTACTTGTAATGTATATATACAATTAAAAAGGAAAAGAAAAAAGCTATCTGTAAAACAACCAATTGCCTTAAAAACACAATTAAAAATAGATAAAAAATAGATAAATTAAAAATAGATAGAAACATCCACAAACTTCATTTTATTTAGAAATGTCTACTTTTAATCATTTCTACTTTTTAAAGGGGGCACTATTTTGAAATTAACAGAAGTTTAAAATAATGATTATTAGGAACCTATGTAGTAATATAAATTAGAAGTTCTTTCAATTTTAATTATCACTGAGGATATTGAAGAATAGCAATTTCCTAAATATAAAAAGAGGAATAACTTTCTTTTTTTTTACTCCAATTTAAGCATAGTTCAGTGGGATGATTATAAAATTTGGAGTCAGGAGACCTGGCTTTAATATTTACCTATTGTATGACTTGGACAATTAACTCTTTGTGCCTCGATTTTTCCATATATAAAATAGAGGTAATGATATTTGCTCTACATAACTCTACATAACTTTTAGTGATCTAAGCACTTTGCAAATTATAAAGAACTATGGAAATATGAACTTCTTAAAAGTAAGGCCTATTTCATTTTTGCTTATGTATTCCTAGTGCCAAACATAAGTGCCTGGAATGTAGAACACAATTTATAAATATTTGTTGAACAAGTGAATGATTTAAAACATCTAATTAAATTCAAAATCTATACTACAGTTATGCACCAAACTATCTCTTCTGCAAGGAAAAAGCATTTAATAAATAATCAATTTTATAGTTCAACTATTCACCTGAACATTTCACCTGTGAAATTTTCGATTAATTCTATTGACTAACATACTGCCATTTAAGGAAGAAGGAATATCTCAACAATATGTTTAAAAGTCTATATGTTTAAAGTATTTCACAACTTTTCTGAACAGTTTAAAGGACTTGTTGTATAGGCACTAATTAGAATAAAAATAATGGTAAACGTTGCTGTGATACCCAGATTCAGGTTCTTTGTTCTATAACATGAAGGATTTGTAGTAGTAAAACTTAAGGTCTCTCCCCAACAGTCTGTTCTATCATTGTATGTTCTAAGATTCCTTCTAATTCTAACACACAATAATTCTATATATTTTAACATTAAAGTATAATTCTTGATCATAATAAAAATCTTAAATTTTAATAAACATGCTACATGTAAATTTCATATTAAAAAGAGGTTCAAGTAGAACAAACACATGA
Source organism: Myrmecobius fasciatus (assembly GCA_023553655.1). Lineage (NCBI taxonomy): Eukaryota > Metazoa > Chordata > Mammalia > Dasyuromorphia > Myrmecobiidae > Myrmecobius > Myrmecobius fasciatus. Next base: position 25,057 of record JAJPUD010004829.1, on the reverse strand, counting down.
GAAGGATTGAAGTCAGAGACACTGGGCCCAAAGCTGCTTATTGCTATCTGTTTGACTTTAAGTAAGTCATATAAATTCTCATGACCTCAATTTTCTCATTTATAAAATTAGGCAGTTGAACAAGGACCCTTCCAGCTCTAAATTTATCATGCTATAATCCAATAATTATATCTTTTTTTTTGCTTTTTTGCCAAGAACTATATCTTAAAAACCTCTACACACAAAAAAGAGAAAACCAAAGTTTTATATTTAGAAAAAGAAAAATTCATTTCATCCTTTTTTCTTTTTTAACCAAAACATTAAACACAAAGCAGAATTTCACAGAATAACTTCTATTGTTTCTTTTTGTTGATTGAGAATTTTGAACATAAGGTTTAAAAAAGGGGAGACTGAAATTTACAATCATATATGTATACACATATATATAATATATATAGTCAAATACTAAAAATCCTAAGATTATTTCAAAAATTGTTAAGTTTCTCAACTGCAATTTAAAATTATCTAGAACATGAGAATTACAATCTGTATTAATAGAGTAGGTACACATATTTATGAAATCATGGATCCATGAAGTATTGTTATAAGATTGTAAGCACCAATCTGTATCAAGGATATCAGTAATATGATTCATCGAGTTGTTCATCCTTGTAATATAGTAATGAAGTACAACTCAATATATTATGACCTACAAATATTTCTTAAATTTTGCTTAAATGGATGTTATTTTTTTAACTTAAAATAAGCATTCAATAGGAGTATTTGAGGGAAAAGAAAATGAATTTAAAACAACACAAAATGGAAACAAATAATGTTAAGACAAGGAGCCAAATAACAAAACGATCATTTCAGTAAAGAACTCACTTGCTCTGCATTAATACTACTTAGTATCCTCCAAAAAGAAAATGAGCACTGATAGAAATACTATTTTGTAAGCATATTAAAAGCTGTCAGAATTTAAATATTTTAAATGCACACAAAATTGTGCACAGATGGGCAACTTTTCTGTTCACATTAGTCTAAAAAAAATCTTTCATTACCAAGCTCAAAGTCCTTGAATTTTTTAAACTTAATTGTGCCTCTATTTCTTAGAATTTACACCCCAAGGCCAAAGCTTTCCTGCCACCAGTCCTTCAAATCTGACTTGGACATTACACGGGAGGAGGCTTCAAGCCTCCCTGAGGTCTGAGCCCTTTCACCACATACGAAAAAGCAGTCGATAATGGGCCCGTGTTGAATTCACTGCTCTCTAAGGCTCCTCCTGGGACCCAGGCCTAGCAGATGTGATTGGGGAAAAAAAAAAAAAATAGTGTCAGAGAAAGTAGCTGGAGTTTGTGGTTTAATGACAACTTAAACCTTTAAACGAGTAGAACCAAAGTACTAACAGAACAAACTGCTACCACTTTGCTAGTGCCACACTGCCCAATGAAATTAACACTTCTATCCACAACATTTCCTACAGTCCTACAAAAACCATTCAAAATTTTAAAAATTAATACATTTAGCCAATGTAAGCATCTGCTAGGGGCATGGGGATAAACAAAAGTAATTTAAATACATATATATATATATATGTATATATATATATATATACCCTCAAATCTATTTCATATAATTTTTATTTGTCCAATGGGTGTCTGAAATGGGAAAAGATAATAAGATTATAAGATTGGAGATAATTTTATAGCCAAAAGTCACCATATAAATGGACACTATTTGTGAACTGGGGATCTCAAAGAACCACACAAAGGCTACAATTATTTTGAAGCTTACTCAACTTTAGAAAAGGAAAGGACTTATAAATTATTTGAACTTCCCGGTTATTAAAATCCACTACCCAAGGAGATTTGTTTAAACCATGAGTGGCTACAGCATTCTACAACTTCTGAGAACTCTTTGTCTAATGTAATTACATGGTACTAAAAAATAGATTTAAACGTCTACATGGGATAACATTTTCCAAATTCTATAATTCTGCCTTCAGATGATAGGCCTTTCTTAACCCAGCATTTTGAAAACCCTATTCAGTCCCAATGGCAGACCCACTTAATCAGCAATCATTGTTCTGGTAGGCAGGACTTTGTTGTCAAGACAAGGGGATAGGGCGGTAGGAAGAGGACCTTAAAAAAAAAATATCCCCCCAACTGACATAAGAAAAAAAAAAGTGATCTTTCTCAAACAAGGCCAAATTTATGCAAATCTTTTATAAACATTCACAAACATTTATTTAGCTTTTGAAATGCTGGCCTCATTTGAGGGCATGGAAATGAGAGGGGGAAGTCAGAAAACGCCAAGGACAGCTTAGGGGCCCCGCCATCCTGCATAAATATTCACAAGGAAGATTATAGGATTCATGTTCGGCTGTCTTAGGTTTCTCCAAAGTCCACATAGAATAGCAAAGAACAAAACTAACGAGAAGTGGAGCAGATGTTAGACAATGCATCAGCCTCTTTTCCTCTCTCACTTGGCTATACTTGGGCGCTTTTATATTTTCTTTCAATATGGTTAGGTCATTCAAGGATTCTCCTATACACTCTGTATTGTGGATACAGATCTATAAGCTGGGGCTCTGTCAGCTTTCCAAAAGTTTCCAATGAAAAGGCATTATGCAAATTTTACCTCTCTTACCCTCTTTCAGGGGGGAAAAAAGAGAGAGCCTCCAGTATGCAGTCATTGGAGTATTGGAAGCCCCTGAATTCATTTCAGTGAGGCTGTGTTTGCCTTAGGGCCACGCTGCGTATTTTGACAGTAGATCCCCCTAGATAGCTCGGATTAGTGGGGCTTGTTTAGATAAACTCCAAATCAAGGCCTTCTCTAGGTAGACAGCTAGATGTAGCTACTGAGTTTCCAGCTGCCTCCTCCTTTCATCCCCAAACAACTGCAGATTCACAGTAGCTATCACAGCCACAGGCTATGTCACATACATAAGTACAAAATTAAAGGGCCGCTAAAAGAAGCCTTTGTAAGTCTTAGTGCTAAAATAAGGAATCTGTACTGCATGGTTTACACAAATTATCCAATGTACTTCCCAGTAAGGCGCTGAAAATCATCATCTAACAAGACATGTTAATAAAGGTCCCTAGGTACCAAAAATGAATATCATCATGATATACTAATCTACATCTCCTCTTATTTACTCTAAATTTTATGAAAATCTTACTACTATTTTCTTCTAATATGCCACTTTCTCAAGGAGGGGGTAAAATGTATTATGGTAATACTGGCAAATACAAACTCTAGCAGGTCTGACTTGCTGAAAAAATAAGAAAGGGTTTTGAGACAGACTGCAGATATATCATGTCTGTGGCTTGAGGACCACTCAACTAAACTCAAAGAAGTTCATCATTAAAAGTATGGTTATCAAAGGATAAGTTTTTTTTAGCCAAAAATCATGAAGATACACACACACACACACACACACACAAATGCATATCCTAAGTATATAGGAATGAAATGTTTGAGACTTGTACTTATAAGAGAACTGATACCAATGAAATTAGAAATTTTTTGAATAATTTTATTATGGTAAAATTTCTATTTTTCTAACATCCAAGAGATGCTTGACACTAAAAATCATGACATATTAAGATAAAGGAACAGATAAATATGTCCATGAATTTATCTTATTAATATCTAGTTTGCTCCATTTCCATACAGATTGCCTTCCCACTACAAAACCACTCCCACAGGTCACCCTTTCTTTCCCCCTTGAAAATATGAAATGTATTGATTTCTGGTTTTCCCAACTCTAATACTTTACAAAGTAAAAGGCACATCGTAATTGCTTGAATAAATGCTTTATCTATCTACATGGAAAAAATTATTTAACATTGGAATGAATGATGATGATAGTAATGATGATGAATACATGGAAATATTCTCCTTCCTCATCCCTATCTCCTGCCTTTTGTGGCTTCCTTCAAGACTTCTCTAAAGTCGCACCATTCAAAGGAAGTCTTTCTCAATCCCTCTTAATTCTAATACTTTCCATCCATTGATTACTTCCTATTAATGCTATATGTAACTCATCTGAACATAGTTATTTGCAAGCTGTCTCCCTCATTCAACTGTGAGCTCTTTGAGGGCAGGAATTTACCTTTTAGTTCATATGCCCCGTGTACAACAGTTGGCACACAGAATGCTTAATAAATTTTATTGATTAACTTCAAAGATGACATCAGTTTACATACATACATTATCTTATTTGAGCTCTAAAGAAACCCCATAAAACTAATATTATTATTCCTATTTTACACGTAACACCAGAAAATTAGATCTCAAATAAATCTGACTCCACGAACAGTATTCTATCTACTACACTACATTATCTCTTACTACATTATCATAATAGAGTTATACAACTAGCAGGTCCCCAACAAGCAATTATGCATCCTTTTGGTTTTTAATTAGTTTTGATATTCTAATTAGTTATAAACTCTTAAGTTACATCTAAGTTCCTCATAATAAAACTTTTCCCCTCTTTTATATAAAAAGGATAATAATCACAGATACCATTTATATAATGACTTATAGTTTACAAAATTATAATCAGAAGTTAAAACCTACTCAAATGCTTTATATACCTCTAACATTTGATTCTCCCAACAATCATATAAGATATGGAATAAAAGTATATTATATTATACCTATCTGAAAAAAAAGAAAAGTCACAACAACAGTCTTGATGAGCTGCTACAGCAGAAAGGTAATCACTCATTTGGGGTCTCCTGCTCCATTAATACAATTGGTATCCCTCAGAACAATAAGAAGATTGTTACAAGAGAACATTTGTGTGATGGGAAAAGCCCTGGATTTGGAGCCAGGAGGCTTGGCCTAAATCTTGATAACTTTTTTTTTTTTTTGCTTTTTGCTGAGGCAATTGGGGTTAAGTGACTTGCCCAGGGTCACACAGCTAGGAAGTGTCTGAGACCAGATTTGAACTCAGGTCCTCCCGACTTCAGGGCTGGTGCTCTAACCCCTGCACCACCTAGCTGCCCCAGTTTGATAACTTTTTGAGCATAGTTCCAAATTGCTCTCCAGAATGGTTGGATCCGTTCACAGTTCCACCAACAATGTATCAGTGTCCCAGTTTTTCCACATCACCTCCAACAGTTATCATTATCATTTCCTGTCATTTTAGCCAATCTGACAGATGTGTAGTGGTATCTCAGAGTTGTCTTAATTTGCATTTCTCTGATATAGTGACTTGGAGCACCTTTTCATGTGACCAGAAATAGTTTCAATTTCTTCATCTGAAAATTGTCTGTTCATATCTTTTGACCATTTATCCATTGGAGAATGGCTTGAATTATTATATATTTGAGTCAATTCTCTATATATTTTAGAAATGAGGCCTTTATCAGAACCTTTGGATGTAAAAATATTTTCCCAGCTTACTACTACCCTTCTAATCTTGCCTGCATTCATTTTGTTTGTACAAAAACTTTTTAACTTGATATAGTCGAACTTATCTATTTTATGATTAATGATGACCTCTAGTTCTTCTTTGGTCACAAATTCCTTCCCCCTCCACAGGTCTGAGAGGTAAACCATCCTACATTGTTCTAATTTGTTTATAATATCATTCTTTATGCCTAGATCATGAATCCATTTTGACTTTATCTTGGTTGAGATCATATTTGAACTCAGGTCCTCCTGACTTCAGGGCTGGTGGTCTATCCACTGCGCCACCTAGCTGCCCCCCTTAGCAAAATTCTAAGGGAAATTATCAAATAAAAGTCAATCAACAAATGTTTATTAAGCAATATGTAAACATATAAGTAAATACAAAGTAACCTAGCATGAGAGGCTGCACTATTACTTGGGCAAACAGGAAAGGGCTCATATAAGTATGGCACTTGCCTAGCTAGGGATTCTGAGAAATCTGGTTGAAAAAAAAAAAAAAAAAGATTTCTGGCATGAAGGAAAACCCTACAAAAATGTTTTGTAAAAGGAATGCAAAGAAAACAAATATGACTAATATACAAAATGAGTAAAATAAAAAGTAAAATAAATCAGAAAAATATAATATTAGCTAGACAGAGACAGTTTATTAAGACCTTTAAATCCCAAACTGAGGAGTTAATATTTTATCAAGGAAGCAAGCAGAAGCCAATGGAAATTCTTTAAAAGGGGAGTGACAAGGCAGAGTCAAAATGGCAGAGTGAAAGGCAGAGAGAGACTTGCTAGAGCTGTCCCCCAATTCCTCCTCCAAAAAATATCTTTAAAAAATGACTATGAATAAATTTTAAAGCATCAGAACCCACAAAAAGATGAAGGAGAGCAATTTCTTAGCTTAGGACAAATTAAAGGTCAGCATTAAAGTTCTTTTGCAACAGGGTAAGACACCAGTCTTAGAGCCTTCGAATCAGGGGTAACAGCGATGGTTTCCCGACCTCTCAGCCAAGGACAATATGGAAAGTTGTCAGGAAAGGTATGTTGTTGAGCAAACAACAGAAAAATATTCTGAACATAAAAAGTTACTATAGTGACAAGGAATGACAAAATATATATTTAGAACAAGATAATGAAGTCAAAGCTCATATACCCAAATACTCTAAGAAAAATAAGAATTGGTCTCAGGCAATAGAAGAGAAATGAGAATGATACAAAAGGAAATACAAAAAGCTAATAAGAAGAAGTATGCCTTAAAAAGCAAAACTGACCAAAAGAGAAAAGTGGCACAAAAAGTCCCTGAGGAAAACAGTTCTTGAAAAATTAGATTTGAGGGGGCGGAGCCAAGATGGCGGAGGGAAAAGGTGACTTTCTACCTCTCCTCTGATCTTCTCTCAAATCAACAATAAAATAAGCCTCTGAACTGATCTTCAAGTCAACGAACTCAGAAATGTTTGGACACTGCTCTCTGGAGAACTTCATATCAGGTTAGTCGAACTCACACAGAAAGATAAATAGAGGACTCCTGTATAGGCCGGAAGTGAGGGTGGGACTCAGCTCAGCTCATCTTGGCAGAAATTCCAAACTCCAAACTCCAAATTCCAAACACCTGGAGTTTATCTGAGGCACTTGGGACACTCTGCCCTGATTGGGGGCAGGTGTTCTGGCAGACTTGCCTTGTTTAAGGAGTAATTGGGCCTTAGTCCTAGCCCCCACCAGCCCAGCACCTTAACTCAACTCCCCGAAGTGCCCCAGGGCAAAGCTTTTCAGCCGCTGTTTTAACTGAAATCAGTGCAAGAAGGATACAATATCTTGCAAGAAGGACATGATGCCCTGCAAAAGAGATATGAAAAAGACACCAATTTATTGAAAAATAAAATTAGTGAAGTGGAAAAAGAGTGCAATGAACAAATTGGCCAGTTACAAAAGGAGCTTAAAAAGGTAACTGAAGAAAACAACACTTTAAAAATAAGAATTGAACAAATGCAAGTGAATGACTCAACAAGACTTCAAGAATCAGTCAAACAATAACAAAAAAATGAAAAATTAGAAGAAAATATGAAATATCTCCTAGGAAAAACAACTGACTTGGAAAATAGATGTAGGAGAGACAATCTAAGGATTATTGGACTTCCTGAAAGCCATGACGAAAAAAAGAATCTAAACACTATCTTCCAGGAAATCCTAAAAGAAAACTGCCCTGAGATTGTAGAATGAAAGGGCAAAATCACCATTGAAAGAATTCACCGATCACCTCCTGAAAGAGACCCCAAAATTAAGACCCCAAGGAATATCATGGCTAAATTTCAGGACTATAGCACCAAGGAACAAATCCTGCTAGCAGCTAGAAAGGAACAATTCAAATACTGAGGATGAATAATTAGAATCACACAGGATCTGTCAGCCTCCACACTGAAGGATCGAAGGTCCTGGAACCAGATATTCTGAAGGGCAAAGGAACTTGGATTACAACCAAGAATAACCTATCCAGCTAGAATGAGCATTATCCTTCAGGGAAGAAGATGGTCATTCAATGATATAGGTGAATTTCAACTATTTCTAATGAAAAGACCGGATCTGAACAAAAAATTCGACACCCAAACACAGAACTCAAGAGATGCATAAAAAGGTAAAAAGGAAAGGACTTTTGAGAACTTTATTCTTACTAGGGGGATACTCAAAGTTTGGGGGTATAATTAACTAGATATTACTTTGATAATATGAAAAAGAGAACTAGAGGGGAAAAGGTTGTCATACTGGGGAAAAGAGGGAAAAAGTGGTAAAATAAGATCTAAAAAAAAAAAAAGGTAAAAACAAGGTAAAATCACTTGAA
>JAJPUD010004829.1:0-11830 GCA_023553655.1 Myrmecobius fasciatus | reverse complement strand
CATCAAATTGGGAAATCATCTTTACATTTAATGGTTCTGATAAAGGCGTCATTTCTAAAATATATAGAGAATATTCTCATATATATAAGAATTCAAGCCACTCCAATAGATAAGTGGTCAAGGGATATGAACAGAAAATTTTCAGATGATGAAATTAAAACCATCTTTAGTCATATGAAAAGTTGCTCCAAATCACTATTGATGAGAGAAATGCAAATTAAGACAACTCTGAGGTACCACTACACACCTGTCAGATTGGCTAAAATGACAGGAAAAGATAACGATGAATGTTGGAGGGTATGTGGGAAAACTGGGATTATTGTATTAGTATACTGTATTAGTATATTGTATTAGTATACTGTATTAGAATACATTGTTGGTACAACTGTGAACGGATCCAACCATCCTGGAGAGCAATTTGGAGCTATGCTCAAAAAGTTGTCAAACTGTGCAGACCCTTTGACCCTTTGACCCAGCAGTGTTTCTACTGGGCCTATATCCCAAAGAGATTTTAAAGGAGGGAAAGGGACCCACCTGTGCAAGAATGTTTGTGGCAGCCCTTTTTGTAGTGGCTAGAAACTGGAAACTGAAGGGATGCCCATCAATTGGAGAGTGGCTGTATAAATTATGGTATATGAAGGTTATGGAATATTATTGCTCTGTAAGAAACGACCAGCAGGATGATTTCAGAGAGGCCTGGAGGGACTTGCATGAACTGATGCTGAGTGAAACGAGCAGAACCACGAGATCATCATACACAGCAACAACAGTATTACATGATGATCAATTCTGATGGATATGGCTCTCTGCAACAAAGAATTGTCTCAAACCAGTTCCAATTGTTCACTGAAGAAAACCATATACACCCAGAGAGAGGGATATGAAATATGGACCACAACGTAACATTTTCATGATCTCTATTGACATTTGCTTGCATTGTGTTGCCTTTCTCTGATTCTTTTTTTTTTCTTGTAAATAGGATTTTTCTTGCATAACTTCTCAAGCATTTCAACATTATTAACATGTAGTGGACTTCCCGCCATCTAGGGGAGAGGAGGGGACTGGGGGCAAAATTTGTAATGGAAAGCTTTGTAAAGATCAATGCTGGGGAACTACCCGTACATATGTTATACAAATAAAAAGCTTTAATAAAAAAAAAAAAAGAAAAAAAATCAACAGTCACTGAAAAACTATTTCATCCTGACTAAAAACAGAAAGATAGATCAGTGGAAGAGACTAGGTAAGCTAGAAGTAGAAGCAATTAAAAACAGTGATTTATTGTCTTAAAACAAAAACAGGAATATAAACTACTTGGGCAACAATTCCCTTTTGTAAGAAATTGATGGGAAAATTAGAAAGCAATTTTGAAGAAAGAACACTTTATACTCTATTCCATTGTAAGATCAAAGTGCTCTTTTTGTATAAAGGAAAAAGGTTAACATATAAAAATAATTAGGAAAGAATAGTATTAAGTACCTTTCACAATTGTGAATTCTTAATTCAATAAGGTAGTAATGGTGATTATTATTGATAAAATAGAAAATTTTGACTGAATAAAAACAAAAGGCTTTTTTTGAAAAGTAAAATTAATAAAGACACAATTAGGAAAGAAATAGCCAGGTGTGGGAAAAATGTGCTTCAAGTATCACTGATAAAACTTTGGGATAAATAGTGCTATGTTTGTTTAGAGTCAGAGGACTCAGATTTACACCCCTAAAGTACGTGTAATGAGTCCTTTAAATTCATGTGTTTTGATTCATCTCTGTTTTGATTTCAGGCTTTTAAAAATGGTTCTTTGCTTTTTTCTTTTATCTAAAGATTTATAACTAAAGGTTTATACTAAAATATAACTAAAGATTATAACTTTATAATTAACTAAAGATTTATAAGTTTTATTAGTCTTTTCAATGAATCAGTTTTAATTCTTATTATTTTTGCTTTTTTGTTTTCCTTGATATTTCTTTTTGAGTTCATTTTTTTGCCCATTTTTGATTTGTCTATTGATAGTGTAGCATTTTAGTATAAAATTAGTTTTCATCAATCTTATTTAATGTATATTTTTAGTCATACTCTTTTAAAGAATGCTGTTAAAGCTTCATCACAGATATTTTGTGTGTTGTCTCATTGTTAGTTCTCTTTCATGTAGTTAATTATTTCTATGATTTGTTCTTTGATTCACATTTTATTCAGGATGTCATTAAGTTTATATTTTTGGTCTGTGAATTTTGTATTTTTTATATAAATTACTATTTTCCATTGTATTACGTAAAGATGTCTAGTTTTTCTGCTTTTATATATTTATAATTTTTGACTGATTTTAAAAAATATAATATTGATGAGATTAAGGTCTGTTACCAAATGTTAGGGGCTAGCTAGCAGTTTACATGTAAAGAATTCACAATAGCTTTCTCTTTATCAAAAGGTACATTTATTTATGAAAAGAAATTTTTACCTCTCCATTTTATCAATAATCCATAGACACCAGTAGTGGTAAATATGAAAATAGATTTAGAAGGGTATATAGTTAGTAAAGAAAGGGGTTTTTACAATTAACAGTGGAAAAGACAAGTTTCCCAGTGGAACTCAGAATTAACCAGGAGAAAAGGGAATAATATAACATAAGGTAGGAATATATCATTAACTGGCAGGCTAAATTCATAGAGGAGTTTTGCATCCTAGAAGAGTTAATTAGCTATACCACAAGGCAGAATTCTGTGGCGCGCTAACCGGAGAGATTCAGTAAAAATGGCATAGACCATGGACAGATTTTTTTTGGAGGAATTTAATTTCTTAAGGAGGGGAGTTGACATCATAAATCGACTTTCTAATTGGACACAGTACAGTGGGGTTTCCCCAAGACCTGCCCAGGTGTGGGAATGTAAGCCTGAGCTTATTCCCATCAGTATCCTTCCCTGCTTGCCTCTGGGAATATTATAATCTTTTTCAGTGCTTCAGGCTTTTTCTGCCAACCCCACCTAGTTACCCAGGACCTCATCAGTATCTTATACTGAAAAGTATTTGTATTCTTTATTATTTCCATTAAGAAGATACGATAGTTAGGGGCAGCTAGGTCGGGCAGTGGATAGAGCACCAGCCCTGAAGTCAGGAGGACCTGAGTTCAAATTTGGTCTCAGACACTTAACATTCCCTACCTGTGTGAGCCTGGGCAAGTCACTTAACCTCAATTGCTTCAGCAAAATGCAAAAGAGAGAGAGAGAGACAGAGAGAGACAGAGAGAGAAGATATGATAGTTATCTGTAATTTATGTACTTTTTTTCTTTATGGATTTAGATTCCATGTTATATAGTTTATGTATTGAGTATTTTTTCTGACCACTTTATTCCTTTTTTTTTTAAATTAAAACTTTTTATTTGCAAAACATATGTGTGGGTAATTCTTCAACATTAACCCTTACAAAGCTTTCTGTTACAAATCCCCCCCCCTACTCCCCACCCCTCCCCTCGATGTCAGGATATCCACTACATGTTAATTATGTTAAAATACTTGACAGATTGAATATATGTATACACATTTCCACACATCATTTTTGTGCAAGAAAAATTGTATCTACAAGAAAGAAAAATCAGAGAAAGGAAACACAATGCAAGCAAACATCAATAGAGAGCATGAAAATGTTATGTTGTGCACAACATTCTCATACTCTTGATTTGCTCTCCAGAATGGCTGGATCCGTTCACAGTTCCACCAACAATGCTTCGGTGTCCCCGCCTTCCCACATCCCCTCCAACATTTGTCGTTATCTTTTCCTGTCATTTTAGCCAATCTGACAGGTGTGTAGTGGTACCTCAGAGTTGTTTTAATTTGCATTTCTCTGATCAGTAGCACCTTTTCATATGATTATAGTTTTAATTTCATCATCTGAAAATTGTCTGTTCATATCCTTTGACCATTTATCAATTGGAGAATGGCTTGAATTCTTATAAATATGAGACAATTCTCTATATAGTTTAAAAATGAGGCCTTTAACAGAACCCTTAAATGTAAAGACGATTTCCCAATTCATTGCTTCCCTCCTAATCTTGACTGCATTGGTTTTGTTTGTACAAAAACTTTATAACTTAATATAGTCAAAATTATCTATCTGGTGTTCAATTAAGAGTTCCAGTTCTTGTATTCCAGTATTGTCATTTTTATTATATTCGCTCGGCCTACCCATGAGCATTTTATGTTTTTCCAATTGACTAGGTCTGATTTTATTTGTGTGGAAAGTGTTTTGTAGTTTAGTTCATATAGTTCCTGACTTTTCCTTGGCAGGTAGATTCCTAAATATTTTATACGATCTTCAGTTATTTTGAATGGAATTTCTTTTTGTATCTCTTGTACAGTTCTGTTTTTCAACCTAATTTTATTTCTAATATTAAAAAAAAAAAAACAACCAAAAACTTTTCTCGTTTGATCCAATATGTAGTTTTCTAGCCTACTTTTCTGCAATCTTTTTTTGGGGAGAGTATTCCCTTTAGTGTTTTTCCTTGTACTGTCTCCCCACTTTTGTGGCTAGGCAGAACTAGTTTGCGTAGCATTGGGGTGGTTGAGATTCAAGTTGCTTTTAGGCGAGTTCTTATTATATTGAGTGAAAATGATCTGCTAGCTCAACTCTGAAGCATGAGCATGCAAATTTACTTCTGTACTGTGTGGTGTGTGATGTGAGTAGGGAAAAGTCTTTAGGATCTGAGAAATTATCATTTCTCTTGTTTTTTTTTGTTTGTTTTTTTTTTCCAGGAGATGGGTTTTGTTTTTGTTTTTTACCATAGGCAGTTTTTCTACATTATCTGCATTTATTCTGTTGGTGGAACATTTTCTTTTTGTAAGATTTTTGAGTTGGGAAGAATTGAGGAAAATGTTACGGTATCACTAGGTCATAACCTATAGTTGATGAAGGCTTGTTGACTCTTGTGATCACTTACTCCTTTATTAGATTTTTACTAAAGTATACCACTTTAATTATATACTGTTGAATTTTCTAGGACTTGAAGTCAAACTCTGGTTTCCAGATTTCACTCTTTTTTTGTTTAGTTGGGTTTTTTTTTTTTTTTTTATTGGACCATAGTTAGAAAGACTTGAGTTCAAATTTGGCTTCAGGTACTTGTTAGCCATATGACATAGATAACATGTTTTCTTCACCTGTAAAATGAGGATTATGAAAGTGATGTGGTATAGCCATTGTCAGGAATGATATAATTCTAACCCCTCGTTGATAACCTTATCACAGGCCCAAAGGGAGGCCAAATTCCTAAGACTGTTATCTTGTCAGCATGACCAAAGCTTGTTTAACTCAAAGGATCCTGCAGACTAAAGACCCTTCCCTGAGCAGGCACACTGGAGACATTCTTGCTCTACCAATAATCTTTGTGACCAATGCACCTTATTTTTCCTGTATTACCATACCCCACTTCCTGGTATCCCATCATGTTGCTGATGTAGATGTAATGTGCATGTGGGTTTGTTCTCTCCTAGGACCTCCTCTAACTCCACCCTAACTCTCTAGACCCCATCTTTACTGCTTAATCATTTTGATTAGCATTGTGGCTGCAACACCTTTATTAGTTTTTTACATGGCAGATCAATTTCCTAGAACCTGATGCTTCATCAAAAGTATTTATCTCCCAGAGTTGTTATTAGGATTAGTGAGGTAATAATTGTGAACTACTAAGCACAGCATTTTTATAATATTGTTATAGTTGTATTGTTGTAGTTATAGTTATATCTGTAGTCCTGGGGTACCTCTCTCCCATCTTCTGTCATTTTGATTAAATATTCTTGTGCCAGTTCTTTCAGTACCATGGCATATTATTTGAGCCTGTTGGCTTGAACTTAAGTGCAGATAGAATTTCTTTTGCTTTCTTCTACTTGTTTTGGGTTTCAATTCCCTATTTGCTGTTGTTTTATCTTTTGTAATTCAAACATTATTTTCCTTGGCAGAGAAAAGAGCAGTAAATTAAAAGTTAAATAGTTCTTTTTCTTTCTCTTCAATCTTCATTATCCTTTCTACTCTAAGTAGTACTCTTTTTTTAGTCTTTTCTATATAGTTTTAAAATCCTCCATGATTTTATTGTCTTTGGCTTCCTTGCAACCATGCCTCATTCTAAATTTCAGAACCTGATACTGTTCTTAAAGAAGTCACATTTTTGTGACATTCATTTTCTGTTACCTGCCATTTTGTTTGCTTGCTGCTATTTTTTCTATTTGTTTAGGCATTGCTAAGTTCCCCTCCCTCTGCCCTCTCAACTGAGAACCTTCCTTCATATTTTACTGAAAAAAAAAGATTTGTAGAGAACTGACCTTGTTCAACTGAAACTTCCAATGTCACCGATGATTTTATTAATTGACAAATGTAATGGCCTCCTCTAAGTCTTCATCTTTCTTGACCTCTGGCAGCCTTTGACATCGTTAATCACAATCTCTCAAATATTTCCCCTTCTCTCCTCTGATATTATCACCTTACCTTAATAAAGGTCTTCATCTTAGGCTTGGACTATTTCAAAAGCCTGTTGTTTAATCTGCTTGCCATGAATCTCTCCCCATTCTAGTCCATCATTTTCTATTCAGCCATCAAAGTAGTTTTTGTAAAGTTCAGGTTCAATCATGTCACCCCCTATTAGATAAACTCCAGTGATTCCCTGTTAACAGCAGGATGAAATACAAAATGCTCTTTTTGATGTTCAAAGCTCATCATAAACAATCCTGTTCCTTAGCTTTCTGGTATTCTTAAATATTTTATATATACTCTTATATCCTTTACACACATATACACCCCATCCTCCATATACTTTTTGATCCATTGATACTTAACTAATTGTTCTACAAACAAGATTCTCTCTTTCAGCTCTGGGCATTTTCATTGGCTATCCTCTCCTACCTGGAATGTTCTGCCCCCTCATCTGCACCTCCTGGCTTCCCTGTCTTATATGAAGTCCCAGCTAAAATCATATCTTCTACAGGAGAGTTTTCCCAGTTCCTTTTAATTCCTAGTGCTTTCTCTGTTGGTTATTTCCCATTTGTCCTGTTTATGGCTTGTTTATGCATATTTGCATGTTATCATTTCCATTAGATTGTGAGCTCTTCAAAGCCAGGGAATATCCTTCTCTTAGCACCTATAATGCTATTTCTTTTGCCTTGGTATTAAGTACACGATTATTTCTATGTTTTAAAAATATTATGATTATGAATGCTTGGATGTATCAACAGTCACTAAATATTTACTGTGTCTCTTTCTTCCAGATACTATGTTATTCATGGGATATAAATAAGAAAAAGAGAGACTGTCCTTGCCCTTAAGCAGTTTACTATCTGGTGGGGGGCGGGGTAGTGATAATACACAAAAGGAAGTTGAAAAGGCAGGGGCTGCTAGAAAGTCTCCATTGTGGGGCACATAATATTTGTGGAGTCAAAACTATGCAAAGTAGCTGATGAAAAATGATGAGTTAGCAGGAAATTTTGTGCCTTTTGTAAAAGGAGGCACTGGGAAGGAGTACTTTGTCCTGCTTTCCAGTCACAGAGAAGAAGCAATTGATGGTGCTGAAATTCCACACATTGTATGGGTGCTTTACTTCATGAGTAGCTGGTTGGGTACACAGAAAACCCATTAGATAGGGAATCTAGAGCAGGAGTGTAAGTAGGGGAAGTAAATTCTCTCAAGGTCCTGTGGAGGGGAAATATATGTCCCCTCTACAGAACCTTGGGAGAATTTGAGTGTAAATGTTTCATGGCCTATCTCTAGGAACCTAGATCTCCTAGAGTTGAAAAACATGTTAGAACTAACCCTGAGAATAGTGGATTTTGTAACACTCTCTGAGAAGGGTATTATCGACATATAGAAAGAAAGAAGTCTTTCTTTTAAGAAGAGATTGAAAATTTTAAGGGAGGATGAAAATGACTGAAGAAGTGTGCTCTCAAAGGAGAAAGGAAAGGATGAGATCTAAGGTATAATCAAAAGGGTTGTTATTAGAAAGATCATTTTATCTGAAATATACTTGTGAAGTAAAATGGGTTTTTTAAAGTCCTAAGTAGCTTCTCATTCTTTCTCAACCACTTTTACCTTTATACTTTTTTATTTCTTTTTGTTGACTTCATCCTCTAAAGTTGCAATATTAGTACCATTTCAAGCTTCTTCCTTTTTCTCTTCTATCAATTTCTATCAACCCATAATATTTTCCATATTTTTCTCTTCACTTAGAATTATTTATTTTCTTTCACTGGATTAGTATAATAGATTTTTGTAAAAAAAAAATATATATATATATATGTAAAACATTATGTTTCACAGAGAGTCGATTAGGGGCATTGAGAAGTTAAATGACTTGCCTAGAGTCACCCTCCAAGTAAATATCAGAGAACTTGAGCCCTGCTCTTCCTGAATCTAAGTATTGTTCTATAGTTACTTCATCATGTTACCTCTTGTAATTCTTAGGATTTATTATTTAAAATTTAAATGTCAGCTAATCCTTATCATCTTGATTTTCATTGATTTCAAGTTTTTTGACCTCAGGTCCAAGGATTCTTAAAATTACTATATTCTGCTTTTGGTATGTGATTTATACTTGTTAGTTGTGACTTGATAAAAGACTTTCAAATACCACCATTTGGACTTTTATTACAAGATAAATATTATACTTTTATTGTATTTCCATTCCCCTTTGCTTTGGCATAAATCTTCTGCCCTTTCTCTTCACCCACTTTGAGACTACCTCTTGAGGATAGAAAATAAGTTACTCTCCTGAACACATTGTGCATTTTCCTGACTCTATCTCTGCATCCTATATGTTCTTTTTAATTATTAAATTAATTTTATTTTCATTAAGATCCTATGTTATATATTCTTTAATAATTAAGAAAGAAATTATGACCTTTTGTCTATTCTTTCAGGTTCTATTTAAACATGGCCTTTTCCATGAAACCTTTCTTTATTTTCACCCTCCCCTTGACTTCCTGAAGTTGAAAGTAGTTATTTCTTCATCTGGCCTTTATCATTCTTCCTTTTTACTTGCAGGTTTTATATATAAATACACACACACACACACACACACACACACACTGTGTATTTGGTTATATGCTTTACTACTGAACTCTTAGGTCCTTGAAGGTCAGGATAAGATTTATATTTTACCCATCTTTGTACTTTCTTCTTCTCTCCTTTGGTAAAGGTGTCATTCATTGCTTCATTATAGCACGGTCTTGGGCTTCTGAAGACTATACCAGTGATGCCTTTGGCAAATATTAAGGAAGTGAAAGACTTTCTTATGGTAGACCTTTCTGTTACTCAAGGATTAGTAGAAAGACTCATATTTTTTTTTTTTTTTCTTTTTCGTCATAACAATCCTAAAGACTCTACTAAGTCTTGGAATAGCTGAAATTTTCTTTAGTAGAGGGTGAACCTATATTGATAAAAATCTTTCCTATTATACTCTCATTTTCTTGAGGAGAGTTATAGCTTATTTTTCCCCTTTTTCTTTTTGTCCCTATAATGGTGCCCTACAAATAGCAGTTACCTTACAATTTCATTTTACTCCCTGGTCATATCCTCCTTGATCATCTTGTTTCTCTTTAGAGTCATCTTGCCTCTGAGATAAGAGAGTTTAACACTTTCATCTCTGGAATTTCTGCTCTTGAGGTCCCTGTTATTTTTGGGGAATAACTCATATGACTCATTATATTAGGCCAGGCCAGTTCCAACCATGCCTCACTTCTCTCTATAGCCATTTTTTTTTTTTTTTTGCCAATTGCCTTATATATTCTCTTTCAGTTGTACTTTTTACCTATATCTGGAATTGTAGTCAAATTAATATCACTTTTGCTACTAGGTTATGTGTGTCTATCCTCCTCTGTGTCTCTGCTTACTCTCCCTTTAACTTTCTTATTCAAAATATCCCTCTGTGACCATTGCTGCTTTTTATGTGTTGGCTCTCCCATTAAAATTGAAGCTACTTGAAGGAAGGGACTATCTTCACTTTTGAATTTGTATTCCTAGGTATTAGCACAGGTTTAATACATTGTGATATTTTATTTATCTGTTTAATA
This sequence comes from Myrmecobius fasciatus, assembly GCA_023553655.1. Lineage (NCBI taxonomy): Eukaryota > Metazoa > Chordata > Mammalia > Dasyuromorphia > Myrmecobiidae > Myrmecobius > Myrmecobius fasciatus. The sequence continues at coordinate 1,795 of JAJPUD010004829.1, read as the reverse complement.
AATATTCAACTGAATTCTCTTTTCTAGCCTCAACTAAATACACTGAATTCATACAGATGCTTAATTAAAAGTAATTATTGAACATATGAAGTGAGTCAGTCAACTGTCACATCTAACTGATAATAGATACTTGGGAGTTTTGGCAGAATGATCATAGGATCTAGATCCAGAAGTGATCTCAGAAGCTGTCTAGTCCAACCCTTTCATTTAACAAATAAGAGAATTGTACCTCCATGTGGGTGAGAAAGCACCATTAGTAAAGGAGAAAGGGGCACTACAAAGGCGACCTGGGATAGTAAGCATAGATTTGCCACATGCATGGCTTTCCCAAAGACCTATTTACCTTTAGCTATGAATAGTGAAAAAGAAATTGTATGTGAAGATATTTTTAGCCTGTTCAATCCTGTCTGGGTATGGCTTAGTGCGAACTGTGCCTGCAGTGAATTATTTAGGTAGAAAAATAAAAATAGATCTGAGTTTTTAGGACTTAAATAGAGGATCATTTATTGAACATTCCTTGGATAGGAAGCATTGTATTAACCATTGCATGGGAATGAAATATGGAAGACACATCTGGAGTGGTAATAGTATAAAGAATATAGAGTTAGAAAATATGTCTTGAAGAATATCAGATATAAGCTTCCCAGATAAATTATTTTCCTCCCTATTTCCTTTTTTTTTGTAAAACTGATATATTAATATTGAACTATTTGACACGGACATTCAGAGGTATGAAGATTCATGCCTGTGTACAATATAGCAAAAGCTTCTCAAATACCAAATGTGCTCAGAAATCAATGGACTGGAAAACAAGGAAATGGAAAATTTAGATAAACTGTGGTATCTATGTGTACCTTATAGACAAAGATCAATATTATTATACCAAAATTATTTCCTGGGCTTTCTTCTTTTTTCTCTTTACACACTTTCACTCGGTGATCTTATCAGGTCCTTTGGGTTAATAGAACATAATCCCAATTCATAGAAGTAGTCCTAATATCTTTCATGATCTCTATACCATATTACATAGTGCCTATTGACATTTTTGGATGTCTCATAGACAACTCAAACTAAAATGAGGTTATTAACTTTTCCTTCAAATGTTATTTTCCCTTAATTTTCCTTTTTCTATTGTTTACTATCTTTCCAGTTACTTTAGTTAGGTTCACAGACTAAGATCCATTTTCAACTTTGATTCTTGCTCAGCCTCCATAACTATCTAGTTGGCAAGAGATTCAGAATCTACTTCTATTCTATAACATCTCTTTTGATCTGTTCCCTTCTTTCTAGATATGGCCACTAACCTATACCAGGCCCTTCTTACTTAAATTATCTCAGTAGCCCTCTAATTGATTTTCCCTCTCAAATCCTGCTTTATTGTTTCTCAATTTATCATAAAGTCATTAGCTTTCATTTGCTCAAATCTAATTTTTTTTTATTAAAGCTTTTTATTTGTATAACATATGTATGGGTAGTTCCCCAGCATTGATCTTTACAAAGCTTTCCATTACAAATTTTACCCCCAGTCCCCTCCCCTCCCCTAGATGGCAGGAAGTCCACTACATGTTAATAATGTTGAAATGCTTGAGAAGTTATGCAAGAAAAATCCTATCTACAAGAAAAAAAAATAATCAGAGAAAGGCAACACAATGCAAGCAAATATCAATAAAGATCATGAAAATGTTACGTTGTGGTCCATATTTCATGTCACTCTTTCTGGGTGTATATGGTTTTCTTCAGTGAACAACTGGAACTGGTTTGAGACAATTCTTTATTGCAGAGAGCCATGTCCATC
>JAJPUD010004828.1:121918-181376 GCA_023553655.1 Myrmecobius fasciatus | reverse complement strand
GCTTCCGCTTTATGGGAGAGTTCATCCCATTCACATTCACAGTTAGAATAACTAATTCTTTATTTCCTGCCATCTTATTTACCCAAGTTATGTTTTCCCCTTTCCTTTCCCCTTTCTCCCTTCCCCCCCCCCTGGTCTTTGGCTTGTGATGACCCCCTCTCCCAAACAATCCACCACCTTTTAGATCCCCTCCCCCTTTTTTAACTCCTTTCCCCTGATTCTTCTATTTTCTCTTCTAATAGTTTATCCCTTTCTTTTTCCTCCTTTCCCTCCCACTTCCCTCTAGCAACAGACAAGTTTCTATGTGAAATCAAATGTCTGATATACACTTTTAGAAAATAAAAAACCTGATGAGAGTAAGATTTATACAATGCTCATCTCCCTCCCCTCTTTCTCTCAATTATATTAGGTTTTCTTTGCCTCTTCAAGAGATTTTACCTTGTTTTTACCTCCTTTTTTTTTAGTTCTTATTTTACCACTTTTTCCCTCTTTTCCCCAGTATGACAACCTTTCCCCCTCTAGTTTTCTTTTTCATATTATCAAAGTAATATCTAGTTAATTAAACCCCAAAACTTTAAGTATCCCCATAGTAGAAATAAAGTTCTCAAGAGTCCGTTCCTTTTTACCTTTTTATGCTTTTCTTGAGTTCTGTGTTTGGAGGTCAAATTTTTGTTCAGATCTGGCCTTTTCATTAGAAATAGGTGAAATTCACCTATGTCATTGAATGACCATCTTCTTCCCTGGAAGATAATGCTCATTCTAGCTGGATAGGTTATTCTTGGCTGTAATCCAAGTTCCTTTGCCAATATATCATTTTATTATGTTGGTTTGACTTATCTATTAGCAGTTAATATTTATCTAATATTTAAATTTGTTTTTAAGAGTGTTTTGTAGTTATATTCATGTACTTCCTTGGCAGCTACACTTTATACTCTTTTATATTTTCTGTAGTTATTTTTAGTGGTTTTTCTCTTTCTGTTTTTTTGGGGGGTTTTTGGCTAGGTTTTGTGGGTTATATACAAAAATGCTTATGATTTGTCTGGATTAATTATATTCTCAGACATTGCTAAAGTTGTTTAACTTAATATTTAATTTAATTTGCCTCTAATGTTAAAGTTAATCTTTCATCTCTAGGGTTCTCTAAATAAACCATGTTTTGTATATAATATCATATACCAAAAGTGATAATTTTGTTTTTCCTTTTTCTATGCTTATTTTGTCTATTTTTCTTTGCTACTGCTAAACAGCATTTTCTAGTCCCATATCAATTAGTCATGGTAATAATGCATATCTTTGCTTTATCCCTGTTCTTCTTGGAAAGGCTTCTAATTTATCTCTTTTATATACACAGAGTGCTGGCTCTTAGTTTTAGACAGATGCTACTTATCAAAATAAGGAAAAATTCACTTATTCCTATGCTTTCTCATGGGTTTCATTTTATTTTATTTTTATTTTTTTGCTTTTTGCTGAGGCAATTGAGGTTAAGTGACTTGCCCAGGGTCACACAGCTAGGGAATGTTATGTGTCTGAGACCAGATTTGAACTCAGGTCTATCCTGACTTCAGGGCTGGTGTTCTATCCACTGCGCCACCTAGCTGCCTCTCATGGGTTTCATTTTAAACAGCAATAGGTTTTGTGTCTTTTTTGGAGTTTTTTTGGAGGTGGTAGTGAAAATCTATTGATAGATTTATTTTTGTTTTGTTTTGTTTTTGCCATTAATATGGTCAATTCTGTTTATACTTTTTTCTAATACTGAGCAAATACTAATTCCAGGTATAAATCTAACCTGATTATAGTGCATAATCTTTGTGATCTTTTGCTATATTCTCCATGCTAATGTTTTATTTAGGTTTTTTATTCATATTAAATATGGATATGGTTTTATAATAATAGTGCTTAAACATTTTGATTTCAAGATCTCTTTATACTCTTTAAAATTCACATGATCTCCCAAATAACTTTTATTTCTGAGTCATATCTGATTTTTTAAAAATTAAAACATCCTTGTGTTATTATAAAAATAATTTTGATCTTGTAGACTTCCTGAGAAACAAGCCGTCCCCAGATAACACTTGGAAGACTATTAGTCTATAGTTTTCTTTGGCTCTGTGCTAAGCATGGGGGTAACCAAGACCAAAGTGAAAAAAAAAAGAAAGACACATAGCAAAAGTTGAGTCTTGAAAAGACATGTAGCAAAAGTTGAGTCTTGATGATAACCCAGTATTCCAAGAGGAAGAATTTAGAAGAGAATACATCATAGACATAGGGAACAGGAAAGATATGGATAGAAGACATATTGTATGCAGAATAGTGAAGAGACCAATATGGCTGACTCTCAAAGGGTGTGGAGAGAAGCTATATAATCTATTTATGTTCAGAGCAACATAATCCTTTCAGTCATTCAGGTTTTCAATCTCAAAATTATCTAAACTCTTCACCTTCCTTCATTCAATGTATACAAGCATCTCTCACTCCTTCCTGATTCTTTCTATTATATGACAAATCAACCAATATTTATTAAGTGCCTATTCTGTATCAGGACCATTCCCAGCTCTGAGGACACAAAGAAAGACAAACATACAGACCAATGAAAACTCAAAAAACACAAACATCACGGGTTTAAGCCCTTATAACCTCTAAACTGAATTATCACAATAGTTCCCCAATTGGTCTCCCTATCTCAAATCTCTCCATCTCAACACATTCTCCCCACATCCGCCCAAGAGATTTTCCTTGAGCCAATTCTGACCATATCACTTTCCTACTCAATAAAATCCCGTGGTTCCCTATTGATTACAGAATCAAATATAAACTAACCATTTGGATTTAAGGTCTTTCATCATCTAGCCTTAATTTACCTTCCAATTTTAATACACACGATGTCCAATCCTGTGCTTTACAACCTAGTCAAGCTTACTTTCTAGCTATTTCTTCTACTTATATACAATTACTCACAAAATTAAAATGTCTGAACATAACTAGGAAATTAACACAAGATATATTAAGTAGAATAACATTTTTTAAAAAGAGTAATGGCTGGGGCAGCTAGGTGGTGCAGTGGTTAGAGCACCAGCCCTGAAGTCAGGAGGACCTGAGTTCAAATCTGGTCTCAGACACTTCCTAGTTGTGTGACCCTGGGCAAGTCACTTAACCCCAATTGCCTCAGCAAAAAGCAAAAAAAAAAAAGAGTAATGGTTAAATTTTTGAAAACAAAATTTCAAAAAATTTGAGCTAAAATCAAAGACATTCTCTGTTTTTCATTGTGCCCACTAAAAGTTTTTATATTCATTGCCTGTTGTTTATGTGTTATTTGATTACTGTATCTCTCTTGCTTAATCATATTGCTTAAATTAATGGAACAATAAATTACTAACAAAATTTGAATACTTGTAAGCCTCAGGATATATATATATGCATATATATATATATATATATATATATTTTAAAATAAGTTTTTATTTATTTTTTCCCAAAAAGCTCTCCCCTCCCCATCCCAGAGAACAGTCCCATATAATAAACTAATTTTTGAAGTCAAAAGAAAAGTAGAGGAAAAAAGAAAAGATCAATTCTTTGAAAAATTCAGAAAACAAGTATAATGTACAACACCAGTGCACCATATACCTATTCAGAAAGGATGAGTTAGAGATGCCCTCTCATGTCTCTTTATTCAGATCCTTCTTGATCTTTAGGATTTTATTATATGAACTTTTAATTTTTGTGGTATGCTTTTTCCCATTTACAAGATTTCTTGACTCTATTTACCTCACTCTGCAGCACTTCACATTAAGCTCAATTATTTTTCAGTGATGTCTGACTCTTCGTGACCCCAGTTGGAATTTTCTTGGCAAAGACATTAGAGTGGTTTGCAATTTTCTCCTCATTTTACAGCTGAGGAAACCAAGGCAAACAAGGGTAAGTGACTTGTCCAGGATCATATAGCTAGTAAATGTTTGAAACCAAAGTTGAATTCAGAAAGATAAGACTGTACAGTAAAGACAGAATTTAATGAACTACTATTTAAATATAATTCAACAGGATGACCATCACCAAAACAATGCAAAAACCTCACTATAATGTTAGGCTACCTCAAAAGATGCATTGGACGCCAAAGTAGGGAGGTAATAGGCATGTTGAAGTTTGTCCTGACCAAACTGACCAAATATGTAGAATATTGTGTTCATACCATATTTTGGGGAGGAGATTGATAAACTGGAGAGCATTTAAGTAAGTGTGATATTATGATGAATAGCCTGAAGACAATGTCATACAAGGATCTTCTGCTGAGACCAGTAATGTTTAATTATAAGTAGAAAAGATTAGAGAGGATTAATGGCTCCTCCAAGTATTTGTGGGAATGTCAGGTAGAAAATTAGATTTGATCTAATAGGTGCTATACAAGATAGAAGAAGTATCATGGTAGGAGTTACAGAAAATGGAGACTTTATACTGGGGGAAAGAAGAGGCAGTTAGCTAGTACACTGGATAGAATGTAGGGCTTGGAGTCAGAAAGACTCTTCCTGAATTTGCATCCAGCCTCAGACACTTACTAGCTCTGTGACACTGGGCAAGTCACTCAATCCCGTTTGTCTCAGTCTCCTCCTCTGTAAAATGAGCTGAAGAAGGACATGGAAAATCATTCCAGTATTTTTGCTTAAAAAAAAAAAAAAAACCTCAAATGGAGTCACAAAGAGTAAGACACAACTGAACAACTGGACAATGTCAGTGAGGGAAGCAAAAATAACAAACTGCCTAATAATTAGAAGTCTTTTAAAAAAAAGGAAATGTAATGCTTAATATTGTGGGGTGTTCCTCCTCACTAAAGTTTTTAAAGCAAAGATTGGAGTACTGTTCATGTTGCTGAAAAGCATCTTAGCCAGGTGTAAGCTGAACTAGGTGATCTCTGAAGTTCCCTTCTTGTTCTGGGATTCTGTAAAAAGTCTGGTCTAGACTATTTTAAGGTTTCTTCTAGCTCTGACATTCTATTGCTAGGATTGTAAGTATTCAGCACTGTCCTAGGTTCTGAGAGAAGAGATGGAGAAAATGACAAATTCTGGGCCTTTGGGGAGTTTATACTCTAAATTGATACAGGACAACAAATGAGATAAATAGAAGACAACCCAAGAATGTCTACTATAAAGGTTAAATATAATCAAGTATAAAAAATATGACACAGACAACAAATGCTATTCCCCACTTCCACCCTCACACTCCCTCTACGTATTCTTAGATCTAATGATACTAGCCTCTTTGCTGTTCCTCACACAAAACTTCATTTTCAGACTCTGGATGTTTTCCAGATGTGTCTTCCATGCCTGGAATATTCTCAGTTCTCACTTTTGTCTTCTGGTTTCCTTCTAGTCTCATCCCACCTTCTACAAAAAAAGTCTTTCCTAATCCCAACCATTGCTGATGCATTCCATTGTTGATTATCTACAATTTATCCTGTGTGTGTCTATATATGGTGCATATATAATTTTTTATGTTGTCTCCTGCATTGGACTATGAGCTCCTTGAGGACAGAGAATGTCCTTTGCCTTTCTATGTATTTCCAGTGCTTAGTGCAATGCCTATCATATAGTAGGAGCTTAATAAATGTTTATTTATTACTGATAGATTGAAAGAGGTAACTCTAGGAAACCTGATTGGACCAAACAAAAGGGGAAAACAAAGCTCCCTATTACCCATCCTACCCTTTTCCTAAGGCAGCTATAATTAATCTATTTGAATCTCCATGGGAAATACACAAATCCAAAGAGTTTCTATTTTTGTAATAGTTCTGGTAGAAGTCTCCTTATCCTTTGAATTGTTCTGCATGGCTAGGTCAATTAGAGGTGATATAGACCACTAATTGAGCAAACATCTGCCAACAGCATAAATCCTGAGGATGGCAAATGGCAGAGAGGAATCAGCATATTTATTTTTCAGCATTTATGAAAAACACACAAAAGATAACTATATGTACATAATACTGAGGGAAATAAGGTGATTATGGGCTAGGAACATCATGGCATTATTTACTTATTTTTGCCAAACCTTCAGTCAACCAGATGTTTAACAAAGAGAGGCTGAATATTAAGGAAGAAAAAAAGAAAACCAATAGACAAGAAAGATGTGGTAAGGATATTAGTGGGGCCCACAAGAATTACAATTTTGATGGGGCTTGGAGATTTTCTTTTTCATTTTCTTTGAGAAATACTCAGCACACAGGATCCTGTCAATTCTCCTCTAACAGGGAAGTCTGCTGCTCCCAACCAGGAAACTTAGCTAGGCTCCAATGGTAATTGGTTAAAATTTAATACACTATAAATAAATTCAAACTAAAACCAAGAAAGAAGAGAAGTGGGCACCAGAGGCTGGAGAGGCCAGAAGAGATCTCATTGTTTCTTTAGAGTGCAAGGAGAAACGCTTATTGTGAATTTCTTTATTTTGGCAAAGCATGAATGATACTCCTATAGAAATGTTAAACAATTCAACAGCTATTCATAAGAATTCCCACAGGCTCTCACCCTCTTTAGTTAAATGCTCTTTAGTTAATTCCAGAGATTTCTCTAAGTTTATTCTATGTTTTGTGGGGAGATATGTCATCTCAGGTTTGGTCTCATCTTTGCTTCAAGGGAAATTTTGAATGAATATCCTTGAACAGACTTTGTGGAACAGAAAGAGTCAGATGACCTTTGTTCAAATGCCAATTCTTCCGCTTATTACTGGTGAAACACTGCCAGGTTATCTAACCTTTCTGGGTCACATTCTTCTCATCTTTAAAATTAGGGAATTGAGTCTGAGGACCTCTAAGTGAGGCAGATTTCTTGGAGATCTCTAAATCTGTGATCTTCTGATATAGAAACTTTGTTTTGTGGGAGATAATGTTAATCACTGTGCTAACAGGCATTTATATAATGCATAAACTTTTAGAAATACTTTTTCTTGCATTATTACATTTAATCCTAACAACAATCCTATGATATCAGGACAATTACCACTATTTTACAGATGAGAAATAGAGGCTAAGTGACTTTCCCAATCAAAAATTAAATATTAAAAGCAGAATTCGCATCCAGTTCTTGACTTCTGATATAGCATTCCATATATTTTACCATGCTTCTTCTCTGGTAATTGTCATTTTAATAATATGATCTTTAAAATAAATGTATATATTTAATATATCTGATTATTATAATATGGTATCTAATTTTTATAACCCATTTTGAAATTCCATTTAAGAATATTAAAATGTTTTCCCCACAAAACATAAGGTAATTAATACAGTTATTGAGTCACTTAATTTTTAAAAAAGATATTTATTTTTAACATTCTTTTCTTTTTAAATTCTGAGTTTCAGATTCTCTTAACTTCCTCCCACTTCTCCACTCCTCCCGCACTCACAGAGATTTATACATGTGAAATCATGCAGAACATATTTCCATATTAGCCATATTGAAAATAAACCAAACAAACAACAACAACAAAGTGAGAAAATTTTATTACACTTTGCACTCAAACTTCATCTGTTTTCTTTCTGGAGATAGATAGCATTTTTTTCATCATAAGTCCATTGGAATTGTCTTGGATCACTGTATTGCTAGCCATTGCTAGTCTTTCATAGTTAATCATCATTGGCACTGTTATTGTTACTGTGCCCAATGATCTCCAATTCTTCTCATTTCACTTTGTATCTATTCATATAGATTATGTCACATTATTTTAAATCATCCCTCTATTCATTTCTTATAGTACCATAGTAATCTATTAAATTATATGCTACAATCTGCTTTGCCATTCCCTACCTGATAAGCATCCCCTTGACTTCCAATTCTCTGCCACTACAAAAAGAGCTACTCTAAATAGTCTTGTACATATGGATCCTTTTCCTTTTTCTTTGATCTATTTAGGATACAAATGAAGTACTGGTATCACTGGAAAAGTACACACAGATTTATCACCCTTTAGACTTAGTTCCAAATTGTTCTCTAGAATAGTTGAACGAATTCATAAATCCATGGACAGTTTGTCTATCTGCCTATTTTCCTTCCCCTTTAGCATTTATCATTTTTGGTAGGTATGAGATGGAACCTTAGAGTTGTTTTTAATTTTCTTTTCTCTAATAATATTATTTATCATCCCATTCACATTCAGAGTTATGATTTGTTGTTATTGTTGTTTGGTAGTTTTTTGTATCTGCTTGAAATCCTCCTTTTACTTAAATATCTATTTCCCCCCCAAAAAAGATTATTCTTAATTGCTCTTTTGCCTTCCAGAATATCATATTCCAAGCTTTCCACTCCTTTAATATGGAAGGTGTTAAATTCTTTATTATTCTGACTTTGGCTTTATAATATTTGAATTATTTATTTCTAGTAGTTTATAATATTATATCTTCTAATATCTATAATATTAACTTTAAATTCTTTGAAGTTTCACAATTTAACTATAATATTTCTGAGAGTTTTTATTTTTCAGAAGACAGTGGATTCTTTCAGTTTTTATTTGGTCCTCTAGATAAATATTGAGGAAGTTTTGCTTTATAATTTCTTGAAATATGATATCTAGACTTTTATTTTTATCATATTTTTCAGGTAGTACAACAATTCTTAAATTATATTTTCTATCTGTTTTCCAAAGTCAATTCCCCTGTCCTTAATGAGCTATTTCACATTTTCTTGTTTTTTTTTCATTCTTTTGACTTGGTTTTGTTTTTTCTTGAAGTTTCTTAGCATCATTAACTTCTACTTTATTGATTATAATTTTTAAGGAATTACTTTCTTCAGTGAGTTTTTGTATCTATTTTACCCATTAGGCCAATTCTATTTTTAAGGTGATATGTTCTTCAATATATTTTCATGCCTTTTTTTCTTGTTTTTATTTAATAATAGCTTTTTATTTTCAAAATACAAAGATAATTTTTAATGCTCACCCTTGCAAAATCTCATGTTCCAAATTTTTTTTCTCCCTCCTTTCATTTCTCTCCTTTAGACAGCAAGCAATCCAATAAGTGTTAAACATGCAATTCTTCTATGTTGTGATCCACATTTAATTCCCATAGCCCTCTTTCTGGATGCAGATGGCTTTCTCCATCACAAGTCTATTGGAGTTGACCTGAATCAGCTCATTGTTGAAAAGAGCCATTTCCATCAGAGTTGATTATCATCTAATCTTGTTGTTCTTGTAAATACATTATTCTCTTGAATCTACCCACTTCACTTACATCGATTCGTATAAGTCTCTCCCTTTCTGAAATAACCCTGCTGATCATTTCTTATAGAACAATATTTCATAATGTTCTTATCCCATAAAACTTATTCAGCCATTCCCCAACTGATGGGCATCCACTCAATTTCCAGTTCTTTGGCACTACAAAAAGGGCTACTGCAAACATTGTTGTACACATGGACATATCTTTTTTTAAGCAAGCTATTCAAAATTCTTTTTAACCAAGCTGTAATTTCTTTCATAATTTTCTTGCATTGTTCTCAATTTTTTTGGCTAATTTTTCTATCATTTTTATCTCTTTCTTTAACTCTTCCAGGAATTCTTGTTGGGTTTTTGTCTAATTAGCATTTATTTGAGGCTTTGATTGCCTCTGTTTTTTGTGTTATTGTCTTTTTCTGAGTTTATATCTTGGCCTTCTCTACCACTGTAGTAGCTTTTTATGGTCAAGTTCTTTTGTTATTGTTGGTTGATTGCTCATTTTTCAAACGTCCTTCTTAAATTTGAACTTGTTAAAACTGAACTGGGAATAGGAAGAAACTTTTTTCAAGCTTTAAACTTTTTCATAATGCTATTTTCAGAGCTAGTTCTGAGAAGCCACGATTTTTCAGTGCTTCCAAGGTGACATGTTATGGATAGAGGTGTGAGATTGCTCTCCTGCTCACCCAGGAAGGGCTTCTGCTCCCCTGAAGCCATAAGCACTATCACTACTCTTGACCCTGAAATTGCAACCAGACCTCCTGCTCCTTTGTGACCAACTACAAGCACTCTTCTCTGTCCTAGAATTGCCACCCAAACTGCAAGATATGAAGAATAGAGTTGACAATCCACAATAGCTGTATCCAGTGCCAGCAACAAGTCCTCTATAATCTCTCTCTGATCACTTGTTTGACAGTCTTACCATCTCTTGAGTTGAGAGCTCCCAAAGTTCCTGTTGCTGCTGTGGCCACTGTGGCTGTCATCATGTCTATGCACTCTGGATAGGCCTCTACCCTGATCCTTTCTAAATTTTCTTAGGCAGGAAAAGTATCTCATCCTGACATTTCTTTTTTGCCTCTGTCACTCAAAATTTTTATTTGAGATATTATTTTAAAGTTGTTAGGAAAGGAATTTTTAGAGAGTTCAGCTGGGTTGCTGTCTATAATCCACTATCTTATCTCCTCCTTCAATTAAATTTTAATCTACTTCTACAAATGTGGAAATTTGGGCTGAGAAAAATTAGGTTACTTGTTCATGATCACACAGCAAAGATTTCTAGTTGTGAGATCTTGGATTTTAATTCTTCATTATGATCATTTTGAGTGTTTGCATTTGATTTCCTCCTGAATCAATATTTTTAAACTAAATTAAAAGGGATTAATAATCTCTTTCTTTTAATTCATATTAGGTAGGGAGTCAGAAGACCTTGATGGATTTCTGAATCCTCCACTAGCAAGCCACTGACCATGTAGGTTAAGTTGAAGTCAATCCCTCTCTAGTTGAACTTCTAGCTGAAGAAGAGATCTTGAATGTTATTAGGCTCCTCTTGTGTGGCAAAAGATCTATTGTGTTCCACTTGAGATTTACAAAGGGATGGATCCATTGCTTATACAAAACCTGTCTGAAATTTTCTGCATTATATGTCAAGAGGAGATTATTCCTGAGGTGTTCAAGGTTGCCTCCATTGTGCATCACTATAAAGGAAAATGAAATAGTTGTCTTGTGATAATCACAGAGTAGTTACTATCTTAGTCATTACTGACAATTTTCTAGACAGAATCCTCCTTAATAGGTTTATCCTCCACTGGAAGATGATCATCTACCTAAGAACCAGAATAGTTTCAAGAAGGACTGAGAAATAGTTGAGTTGTAACTACTTACTGCCTGACAACTCCAGGAGAAATGTAAGGAGCAGAACAGAGGTCTGAATACAAAATTCATTGATCTGATGGGCCTTTGATACTATCAGTCAGGAGTGCTTTTGGAAAATCATGACAAAATTTGATTGCTGGGAAAAGTTCATCAGAATTGTATAGCAGTTTCATAATGGTATGCTCAGAGGGATTCTGGAAAGTGGATGATGATATCATGCTCTTCCACTCAGCAATAAAGTTAATCAGAAAAGTGAGCTTGCTCCCATACTTTTTAGCATGATATTTCCAGTTATGAAAGTTGACACCTTCAATGAAGAGAAAAACAGTGTCAAACTCAACTACTGCATTGATGGTAAATTATTTAACCAGGCAATAAGCCAAGTGTTTTCAAATGACTGTGCACTTGATGTAAATTGTGAGGCTAAGTTGCAACAGAGTATATATGAATTCTCTGCCACTTTTATTTCACAATCAATAAGAAAACAGGTGTTCCATCATCCAGCACTATTCCATACATACATAGAACCATTAGTTACAATAAATGGAGAAATTTTCAGTGTTGTGGATAAGTTCACTTACCTTAACAGTATATTTTTCCAGGGATATACACATACATGATGAAGTTGATGTACACATTGCCAGACCTAGCTCAGTGTTTAGGAGGCTCTAAATGAAAGTATGTGAGAGAGGAGATATTAGACTAACTATGAAATTGAAGGTCTACTATTGTTGTGCTGATCTCATTGTTATATTCCTATAAAACCTGTACTTTATACCAGCTCCATGTAGGAAACGGAAACATTTGAATTGTCTTAGGAAGATTCTGAAGTTCACCTGACAACTTAAGATACCAGACACTGAGCTTTCTTTCTCAAGATGAACTATCAAGCGTTCAAACTCTGTTGCAGAGAGTGTGACTCTGAAGGACTAGTCACCTTGTTCAAATACCAAACATACATTTCTCTAACTCACACTGGGCAAGCCCTCATATGAACTAAGAAGAAGTGATACAAGGACACTTTCAAGTCTCTCTTGGGAACTGATTGTGAGACATGGGAGAGACTGGCAAAGGACCACTAGCATAGCAATCCTGCATTAAAAAAAACTCTATGAGAAAAACAGAATTGTAGCTGCTCAACAGAAATGTGAGGTGTGTAAATTTAGAAACATTTCCATTCCAAATGTTCACACAAACTATCTATGCCTGACCTGTGGTGAAGCCTTCTGAGTTTGTATTGGTGGGATCAGCCATAGTTGGGTGCATTGTACATTGATCCCAACATAGCAATATCATTTTGGTCCTCTTCAAATATAAAGGACAATAACCAGCAAAAAAATTTTAAAAAGTCTTTCATGCTATTTTTGTAGAATAGCTAGAGAAATGGGAACTAGTTAATAGTAAAACTGGGTAAACTCTGAACTGGATGAATGGCCAAAAAAACCAAACCAAAACAAACAAACAAACAAACTATTCATGAATGGTTTAATGCATGCTTAGAAGGAGAGGAATCTGAGCTGAATCTATACCATTTAATGTTTTATTAAAGACTTGAATAAAGGCATAGGTGATAGTTTTATCAAAATTATAACTGCAAAGAATTTAGCACAGTGGAGATGGCCATGATACAAAAAAGGAATCAATCAGTTAGAAATTGAGGCCACTCTAATAATATGAATTTTATTAGGTCTAAGTGTAAAACCTTATATGCATTTTCAAAAACTCAAGTTCAAACATAATATTGATGAGACATAGTTAGATAACAGATTATCTTTTTAAAATCTGGGTATATTAATGGATTAGGAGGTAAATGAGGCAACAATGTGACATGGCAACTTAAAAAGCTAATTTGATTGCAAGGTTCTTTTTAGAGTATTATATCCATAAAAGATTAGAAACAAATTTTTTTCTTACAATTAATATCCCAGAATTCTCTACCTTTGTGAGTACCAGATATGATCAGAGGAATTGTAGAGCAGGAAGGGATTTTAATAATTATCAAAAATGAAAGCAAAAGATGAGATACCAAGAAGAGAATAAAGTTTAATTAGGCCATGTAAATAGCAAAACAATTTCTGAAGTAAAATTTGGCATTCTTTCCATAAAACCCAGTGTTCCCCACCTCTACAAAACAGCTCTTCAATACTTTCTTATATTTGCACATATCCTCTGAAACTATAACCATCAAGGTGTCAAATATCTCAGCCAATTATGCCAAGGGATTCTGGTGTTACCACTGGTATCTTGAAGGTCAGATAGGGTAAATTCCTAGCCCAAGGTTACATAGCTAGTATATTTATAAGATAGGGATTCATGTCTGTAAGAGGTGTTTTATTAACTTATTACCACAATGGCTCATTTTTGTCCCCACCCAGATAAATCTGGGAGTTCCTGAAGTTGACTCATACCAAAATCATGTAGTTTCCAACCTACTAGCAAACCAAAGGCTAATAATCATTTTCTAAAGCTAATATGACATAAATTGAATAAAATATCATTGTGCTCAAAAATGATGAAAAGAAATCTGGGAAGACTTGGATGAACTGATGTAGAATAAAGTGGACAGTGGGAGAAGATTCTGGAAAGACAGCAGAGTAGTTCAGAAAATGCCAAGTTCTCCAGATTTCTCCTACAGAGACAAAATAGCACCTCAGGGTAGGTGAACATACAGTGGTGAAAATAAACAAAAGTTTGGAAGGAATTGTGGTCTTCCTGGGACAATAAGAGAATATTTGAAGAAAGATACCAGGATGGAAGTTTGGCCTGTGTGAAGTAGAAATAGTGCCAGACTAGCTCCATTGAAATAGTAGGCAGTAAGTCTTGGGGCTACCTGGGTTGGGAGTGGCCCTGGTCCTAGGCAAAGGAATTTTCATCTCCTGGACTGTGCAGGGAGTTGGGTATCTGAGGGAATCTCTACTAATAAAGGGCATCAGGCCCAGCTGTGCTGCCAAAACATGGCAAGAAGGAACTAGCACATGCCCAGTGAGTTTCATTTTCAGGCCAGCAAGGAGAACCAAAGATGGATCGCAGACCAGAGGAAGTATTCCCACACCCCAGAATTAGAGGTGATTACAATTATAAGTTTCTATTTTTTAAAAGGAGAAAGAACCTAACCACAGGAAGTTTACTATGGGAATTGAGAAGAGTGGAGTTCATCTTCAGAGTAAGATACTGAAGCAAACAAAAGTTTGCTTCCTGTCCCCAAAAAGTAATGTCAAATAGTCACCTGCCCCCCAAAAAATTCATGGGAGTACTAAAAAAAGATTTTAAAAATCAAATAAAGCAATTGAGGAAAAAATTTAAAAAATAAAAACAATCCAAGAAAAACAAGAATACTATGAAAAGAAAATATTATGGAAAAGATCCAGAATCTTAAGGAAGAAAATAACTGAAAATTAGAATTGACTGAAGGGAAGTCAGTGGAGTTAGAAGAGACCAAGAAATAATAAAACAAAATGTGAAGAATGGAAAAAAATAGAAGAGAATGTGAGACATTTCACCAGAAAAACAAGTGATCTAGAAACAGGTCAAGAAGAGAAAACCTAAGAATTATCAGACTACCTGATAGCCATGATCAAAAAAAAAGAATCTTGACTGGGACAGCTAGGTGGCACAATGAATAGAGCACCAGCCCTGAACTCAAGAGGACCTGAATTCAAATCTAATCTCAGACACTTAACACTTCCTAGCTGTGTGACCCTGGGCAAATTACTTAACCCCAATTTCCTCAGCAAAGAAAAAAAAAAGAATCTTGAAGAAAAAAAGTCCTGTAGAATAATAGGATAAATAATAAAAATAGACTGATAATTACCTGACAGTGATCCTATGAGGAAAACCTACAGAAATATCATAGCCAAATACAAATACCCAAAATGCCAGATCAAGAAGAAAATATTACAAGCAACAAGAAAAAAAATAATTTGAATATGGTGGAGCCTTAATTAGAATCACACAAAATGTAGCAGCAGCTACATTAAAAGACTGTGGGTCTTGGAACACTATCAAAGGCAAAAGAACTGGGTTTCTGCCAAAAATATCATAACCAGGAAAGTTAAACACAATCTTGAACAACAACAAAAAAATGGACATTCTATGAATTGCCAGACTTTCAGGATTTTGTTGCAAAAAAACCTGAATTTAATAGAAACTTTGATATACAGTATCCAAAAGAAATATAAAGTAAGCATTAAAGACTAATTACAAGGAACTCAGTAACAACATAGTATTTCTTTTCTATGTGACAATGTAAACCATATGTCCAAGATTGTTATTAATAATTGAGTAGTTTGAAAGAAAGATTGAGGTAGAGCTGAATATGATCTGATTCTAAAAAACAAAACATGTAGAAAAAAGTTAAGAAGTAATTGTTACATAAATGAAATGCAAAAAGAAGAACTGATACAGAGTAATTAGAAGAGGGAAGAGGACTAGTAGTACTGGAACCCTACTCTTATTGAAAGATTGAGTTAAAGAGGGAACAATATATGTCTAGATGATATGTAACTCTTCTAAATTCAGAACGAAATAAGAGAGTAAGATGATAGTAAGTGGGGACAGGATAAGGGAGGGATTTTTAGAGGGAACCCTACTCAATCAGATCTGGGTTAAAGAAAGAACAATATATACTTTTAGAAGGAAATAAAAGTCTTCTAAATTTATAAAGAAATAATAGGGTGAAGGAATAATATTGGAGGTATAGAAAGGTGTGTAAATTAATGGAAATAGGATAAGGTGTGGAGATTAGAAGTGTGTATAGATTAACTGGAATGGGATAAGGTGTGTTCATTAAAGGAAATGGGATGCAAATAGAAAATAGGAGGAAAGGGGAAAGGGTGGGAGGAAAGGATAAGATCCTCTTAAATATTAATTTATTTTGTATTTAAGTTCAAAATAAATAAATAAAAGATTGGACTAAAAATAATAAAGTGAGCAGAACCTGTAGAACAATTTATACAATTATAATAACACTATAAAAACAAACTTTGAAAGCAGTAAGAACTCTAATCAATACAATAATAACCCATGATTCCAGAGGACTGATGATAAAAACATGCTATTCATCTCCTGACAGAGAAGTGATGAACTCTGAGGGCAGAATGGCACATGCATTTTTTGGACACAGTCAATGAAGAAAAAATTTTCACTCCACAAGGCATATTTGTTTTGATTCATTTCTTTTTCTTCTTTTTTTCACTAAGGGTAGGATGAGAAGTAGAGAAAAATCATTTTTGTTAATTGAAAAAATAATATGTAATTTTTAAATTTTTATTATATATTATATATGTAATATTATTATATTAAAATAAATTTAAAATTTTTAAAACTTAAAAAACATGTATTTATTGAAGATAAATGTAAATGTAAAGATGCATAATATAATCACAATCCATATTCTGATAAGTAGAGTCATGTTGAACTGCATGTTCCAAAGACATCTAAAACTCAACACATCTAAAATAGAAATCATTAACTTTCACCCCAAACTCCAACCTGTTTCAAAGTTTTCTATTATTGTCTGGAGTTTCTATATCCTCTTAATCAGCCAGGTTCACAATTGTAGTGTCATCTTCCTCATTTGCACTCACTCACATATCCAGTCTGTTTCCAAGGCTTATTTCTGTATTCCCAACATCTCATGTATATAAGCTTTTTGGGTAGTGTCAGTGTCCCTAGCTTTTTCACACTCTAATCTATTCTACATTTATTTGCCAGAGTGATTTTCCTATATTTCATGTCTGGTCATCTCTCTCTCTCTCTCTCTCTCTCTCTCTCTCTCTCTCTCTCTGCTCGTGTATTTCTCCTTCCCCTTTCTGTTTCCCTCTCTGTTTCCCTCTCCTCCCTCTCTCCTTTCTCCTCCCTCTCTTTTTTTCTATACCCATCTCCGTCCCTTTCAAACTCTGTCTCACTCTGTCTCTATCTCTGTTTTTCTGTCTGCTTCTGTCTCTCTCTCTCTCTTTCTCTCTCCCCATCACCTCCAGGATCAAATATAAAATCTCCTTTTTGGTAAAACCCTTCACAACCCGGCCTCTTCTTACTTAGACTTTGCTCTCTTTCTCTTTCCCCATGAGTCAGCAAGACTGATTTTTCTTGCTGTTTCCAGCACACAATACTCCATCTCTTAACTGCTTTTTACTGGCTTTCTCCCATTCCTGATATATTCTACTTCTTCATCTCTATTCCTTGCCTTCACTGCCTTTCTTCAAATTTCAATGCCACTTTCCGAAAGAAGTCTTTCCTTGTCATACTAAATGCTAGTGCCTTTCTTCTAAGGCATTAAGATTGCCTCTCATATTTCATATAATCTTGAATCTATTTAATTGTTTGCACATTTTCTTCTCAATTAGAATGTGAGCTCCATGTGGTTATGAATTATATTTTGCTTTTATTTATATCTCTTGAACTTACCTGGCAAACAATAAGTGTTTAATAAATGATTATTAATTGACTGCTTTATGTGTCATTTTATATCAATAATCAAATCCATAATAACAATAATAATAATTGCTAGCATTTATTTATTTATATGATGTGGTAAGGTTTATAAGGAACTTTAGATATATTAACTCAGTAGATAATCACAGTGAGGTAGGTACTATAAACATCCTCATTTTATCAATGAGAAAACTGATGCTAGGAGATGGTAACTGACTTTCCTAGGGTCTCTCAGCAATTGCCTGGAGCTGTTCAATGGGCAAAATTACCTGTGTTTTTATTTATTTCAAGGAATCTTTATGTTTTTAACATGTGCATATTGTTCAAGGAGAGTTTCTGAGCCTGAATTTTATTCTACCAAATCAAGTGTTGTTGTTTTATAGCAGCAATATGCCCTGTGGTATGTTGCATTTTCCACATCTTTCAGTCAAATACATGATTGTAAAGATGAGAACTCTTCTAAAGCAAAACTTGCAGACAGTGTCTTCTCACACTGTCATCAGAGAAGCTCTATTTTCAAGAAACATACAATCTACCATATCATACATATTAATGGTGGTAGAAGAGAGATGTGTGCTAAAAAAAGAAAAAAGAAAAAAAACCTAAAGGAAATCATGTATAAAAAAAATGAGATATATGCAAAGAAACAGACATTCTGTGTTGAGAGACAGAATAACCTTATATCTACAGCATAGGGCTTGGTAGAGGAGGTGGCTGGCCCCTGAATGGGACATTTGAATTATAAAATCTCCTAAAGGGATTATACCTAAAAATAGGTTCACTACTTATCTGGGCATTTTTGGGTCATTGATACTTCTTTGGAGTTAGGGAACTAGAGCTAGAATAGGACCCCTTTTTTTCTAGACTAGCATTCTGGGATACTATAAAGAAAGAATGGGTTTCTTTTTTGAAAAAGAGGGAAGATACAAAGAAAAGCCAGAGAAAAGTTTCTAAGGCAAAAAGGAGGAATATAAAATGAAGCCAGACAGGTCAAGATGTCTGGACATTTCTTATGAAATGCCACTAATAGTGAACATTACTCTCAAAGACTGGAGGCTAAGATCATGTGAATCTTACACAGGGAAACCCAGTAAAAGCTTAGGTTTGCTGGCACTTCTCCCTCACTATACCTCACCCTAAGAATGACACATTCCAGTCAGTGACCTGAATGGGAGCATTTGCTTCTCCACCACATCTCACTAATCTCCTTCTGTTTACCTTACATTTCCAGGCATTTGCCAAGTTACAGTAACCCTAGCAACATCACCTCACTCAATATTTTGTATAGTTTTTTTTTTCTTTTTTAAAAAGGAACATGTTCTAACAAAAAGATTCATGATTCAGTGGCTACACCATAAAGCTCAAGGCTTACTTTTGTGGACAGCACAAGCTTAGGGAGACACAGCTTAAAGTTTTGGGGGAAAATCCCTAATTGGATATGTTCTATTGAATAGCTTAATTTTGTTTTAAGAAGAACATTTCAAATTAGAAGATAATGACAACTATTTATTCCATTTATACAGAGAAAGGTTTCAGATGGTATTAATAGACTGAAGCAATGTTTACATTTGCAGGTTGGTGTATGGTTCCCTATGGAGACAAACACATCAGGGCGAGATCGTACACTACTACTTTCCACCCACCTGGAGCCAAGCTACAAAAAAATAGGTCCTTCAGAAATACCTTGGCAAAGAAGTTTCAGTACAATGTGGATGTTTATACCTCATGGCAGCAGTTCCAGGATTTCCCTGGTGTTTGAATTGTTTTTCTTTTGGGGTGTTGAATAAACTCAAGTCATCATAATTAGAGTTCAGGATGAAACACTGCCAATGAGGACCTGGATCACATTTCACATGTCCAAGAATGTAACCAGAAGCCATGGGAGTGATAGATAGAAAGTTCTAAACTTCTGAATAGAACTAAAAGAAATGAATCCCAAATAGAAGCTTGGAAAGGACTTTCGTAAACCATCTAGTCCTTGCCCTTGGGCCATCTCCATCTACATGTATTCTCTCAAGAAGCACATCTAATAATATTAACAACTGCTGACATTTATATAATTATTTGAGAGTGGTGGGCAGGTCATGTAGTCAGAAGTAGGGAGAGCCAGTGAGCAATCTATATATATTTTGTCAGTACTCATATAATGTTAAGAGGCTTATACAGGCAGATC
Organism: Myrmecobius fasciatus; assembly: GCA_023553655.1. Lineage (NCBI taxonomy): Eukaryota > Metazoa > Chordata > Mammalia > Dasyuromorphia > Myrmecobiidae > Myrmecobius > Myrmecobius fasciatus. The sequence goes on along the minus strand of JAJPUD010004828.1, from coordinate 161,716 downwards.
CCTAGCATGATGGATGGGCTCTCTGGAGTGGATTTATGGGATGGTGAAAGTTGTGCAAGTTGAGAAGGCATATATAAATTGCATTGTTAGAGTATACCCATTAATATTGACAAGATTACAGATCTGTTGGTTTATCTTATATTTATAAAATACTTTCTATACACTATCTCATTTGAGTCTCATATTTATAAAGTACTTTTTATATACTATCTCATTTGAGTCTCAACCACAAACCTATGGGATAGCACCTAAGAGATTATCATTCCCATTTTTTCTGATGAGAAAACTGAGGTTCTTCTTTGAACCTCTGAGTTTTCTGAGGGTCCAAAGGCATAAAGTAGTCCCTGTCAAATGGCATATGAAGTCAAGTCTTTCCTGGCAATAAGAACAATGCTCTTTCCCAAATTTCATTCTATTGATTTGTTTTAAAGTTTTTATAGTTGAAACTACATAGAAGACTTTAAATTTATCTGATTCTAAAATGTACTTGTGCACATTTCTTTATAAATATTATCTACTTGCTTGATGTATTTACATGCTAGCTCCCTAATCTAGAATATAAATTCTTTTGTGGAAAAACTTTGCTCTGTATGTATGTATGTATGTATGAGATCCTCCATAGAATCAAATATATTATATTGCAAGCAGGAAATGTTTTATCAATGTTTATTTACTCTACCAGACCTCATTATTAATTTTTTAAAGTTTTATTTTAATTTTATTTTATTTACAAAATTTCAGTTGTGTTTACTTTTTCTCTCTCAACCCACCTTGGGGGGAAAAAGAAAGAAAAAACTCTTGTTAATCAATATGCTGAATCAAGCATGACAAACCCACATATTTTCAAAAATATATCTTATTCTGCATGTTGAATCCAATTCTTTTCTGTCAGATGAATAACAAGAATTATCATTAGTCCTCAGGAATCAGGCTTGCCTATTGCACTGATTAGAGTTCTTAAGTCTTTCAAAATTGTTATTTTATTTTCTAGCTCTGTTCAGTTCACTTTGCATCAGTTCATGAAAGTTTTCTCAGATTCTCTGTACCATCTACCCCTTTAGTCGCTTCCTGCTACACAATAGCATTCCATTATAACTGTAAACCTTAATTTGTTTAGTCCTAATTGATGGGAACCCCATAGATTCCAATTCTTGGTCATCACAAAAGAGCTACTATTAATATTTAATACCTATTGGTTCTTTCCTTTTTCTTTAACTCCTGCGTTTAGGCCTAGTAATCATGGTACAATAAGTTCAAAGAAATTATAGCTGAGTGATTTTGGGAGATATTATCAAATTGCTTTAGAGCAGTTATTTTCCTGTTGGATGGACAAATTCCTTCATTTTATTATTAGTTCCTTCATTCTATACCTTATGCCTCTGTTAGTTTTTGAGATTCCTTATCAAAATGGACAGATATTTGACTTGAAGTCATTAAAAATCACCACATCTTCACATAAGTTGTTGTTCAGCTATGTCTTCCCCATCCTAAAATGCTGCAATTGATTTTTTAAACCTGTGTAGGACTTTATAATCTTCCCTATTAAATAATGTCACTAATGGCAACATCTACAGAACTACTACAGGATGTCTTATCATGACATCGAAGTGATCTTGCATTTTCAAATGTACTACACAAGTTTTAGCATGTTCTATGATTGTCATGTAATTAGTATTGAAGAACTGCTTATAATTCTTTGATTTATATGAAACTAGAAAGATTCAGTAATGAATAGTTCATCTATTATTCATTGAGGGCAATATTCACTTAGTTTGAAAAATCTTCCAACTATGGGAGCAACCTGTGGGCTACATTTTTTTTTTTTTGGTAATAGCAACTCTCCAAAGTCTATATAAAATTTTAGAAAGACTGCATTCTATATGAATTGAAACAGTATCTATAGAAAAAATTTATGGATTATTGACATAATGATATAACTAAAGTCAACTCAGGCCTGAATCAATTCTCCTTGAGAAGTTCTGAACTAAGTTTAAGCAAGTCTATCTTAATCCAGAGCAGTGTCACAGAGAAAGCTAGGAGGGGAAGATCAGGAATTATCCAAAATTTAGGAAATAAAAGAAGATTCATGACGGTCTTAATCCATGCCTAACTGGCTATTTGCCCAAAGCAGGCTGTAAGAATGTATGTGGGTGTGTTTGTGAGTGCCTCCCATACTGCTGTATTCCAGAAGTTCTATTCCTTTACTTCTGCTGCCCATCCCAGCAAGGGACACAACACCTATCAATGTTTTCATTCTACCTTCACCATTACCATCAGTCTTTGCCAGGATCCCAAATCCCTAGGTTATATTTTTGCTTATTTTTAGAAAGGTAACACATGATTCCAGAGAAGAACAATGATTTTCTCTGTTTCCTTTGGACTGTGGGGTTATAGATTTATCAAGAGAAGGGAGAGGTTATCTCATCAAACCCCTTCATATTATAGAAGAGAAGCTGAACCCCAGAAATGTTAAGTAATTTGCTTAAGATCACACAGGTAGTAAACAGAAAAGCCAGAATAGGAACCTCAGTTTTCAGACTCCAAATTTGATGTCCTTTCCATTGCATTATATTCAGAATCCTCAGACCCACACAAAATTTTCTTACCAAGAAGTGTGATTGCAAAGGACCTGGTTAATTTGTAAATTCTGCATGACCTTTGTCCCTGACCAATGCTATAACAGAGGATGGGTTTCCAGGACAAGAAACATCCCAGAACGGTTCAAACATCACTAAAAAATTAAACTATTGATGTACAAGCCACATATTTAAATCTCAAGTGACTTACCAAACACATCTTGGTTTTATCACTCTCATTAGCAGACTATTTGTGGCGCCATAAGAATTGCACATGCAAAAAGCAGACCAAAACAGTCTGTCTGCAAGTTGGCATTTTAAAAGCTTTCCTATTCATCAAAAGAAATGATTGGCTGGATGAGAGCTTCAGGACCTCTGCTTTCAAATCTTTCTGTCATACGAAATTTGAAAATAGGTTCACCTTTTCTTAGAGGACGTATGTCAAGTTATGGATCTGGAAATCTTCTTCCCAAAAAGTCTTTGCAAAATAGCTCTTCCTCAGTGAGGGCAAAATCCCACTCTGCTCTGGTCTCATAGAATTCCCTAACAACGATCAGAGCTTCAGAATTACTTTCTCTTCCTCAGTGTCTAGCCAAGACCACAAAGAACAGACTTCTCCAGATGGCAGCACATAGCAAAGTTTTAGGCCTAGTTTCACTTCCACTGCTCCCTGCCTTAGAACAAATGGTTTAGTTTAAGTGTGTTCTGGTATTTCATATACTGAACTAACTTGGTTATTTATGTTAGCTGTACCATACGATAATTGTTAACAGAATGAAAACTTCTATGTAATTAACTATGATATCCTACAATTGTATTAACCCTCTCCATAATTTTCAATTTTGTTCATTTGCTGATAAATTGATCCATTACTTTTTCCATTTGTGGTTTTTGGATTTTTTTTTTGAAAATTAACTATAGAACCAAAGAGGGCATTGGATCCATTTACATTCCTGGGAATGCTGCTGGAGCTATTGGGAAGCTCTCTTCATCAGTAATTGAATGGACAATCTTCCTAACAAGTCTTTCTGTTTCCTCCTTTAACTTTTTTTCCATCCAATTTGCTTTTAAAACTTTCCTAATTTCAAATTTGTGAAAATTATTCTAGGAAAATGAAAAGTATGGAGTATGAATAAAATTTACCATCAGCCAGTTTAAAAAGATGACTGCTGTCCAAATTTTTCCCACTTCCCACTTCCTATTCCTATTCCTTCATCTTATCAAATCCAGTAGCAGAAAAGAAAGGAAAGGATGACAGGAAGAAAATAAAGAGATTGGCATATGTGAAATACACAACAGAAGAAAATAAAGAAGTTGGCATATGTGAAATACACAACAGGGGAAATAGGGTGTGGAGTTTGTGTCCTGAAAGGTCAATTCTACTCAAATGCCACTCCTTTTAAAACATATTCTTGGGCTTCATGAGTGAAAGAGCAAAGAGTTAGAACTAGAAGAGACCTTAGAGATATCTTATATAGATATTTGTATTCTTATCATCTAGCAGAGTGTGGGGCACATAGTAGATGTTTTAAAAAATACTTTTCACATGTTAATTTCTAGGCAATGAAATCATTTTTTTTTAAAAGAAAGAAGACAGAAGGAAGTTCAAAAGGGGACACAAATGCTCTATTGTTGAATGAGCTATGTTGAAACTATTGTGTTTAATTTGAATTATGAAAGAGAAATAAAATAAAATGTACATAGTAAGGAGACATACATATAACACAAGTTCACATTTTCATGTGCAATTCCCTTTTTTTCTTTGTTTTATTAAATATTTATATTTGTTGATATTTATGTGATAAAAAGGATATTAAAAATAATGTTTATTGTCAGCATGATCTTAATGAGACAGTGAAGTGGTCTAGTGTGGCAATAGGGACTGCCAAATTCTCTAACTCAACACTTACCTGTAGTTTTGAAGGAATGCTGAAACATCCACAGAATCCCAAAAAGATTGTTGCTATGGTAGCTTTTGATTCTCCACTTCAACTCTGATCCCCTGGAAGAATGCTTTATATCTACTCCAGTCCCCCAAACTAAATAAATGGTGTTGTTTATTAGAATGTAAATCCTTGGAGGAGGCAAAGCCAAGATAGTGGAGGAAATGTAGGAACTTGCCCAACCTCTCCCCCAAACTCCTCCAAACTCTTTTAAATATAGACTCTAAACAATCTTTAGAGTGGCAAAACATCCAAAAAGCCAGAGAAGAATATTTTCAAGTGGAAGGAAACTTAGAAGGTCAGCAGAAAAGGTCTGTGACCCTGGGGTAGGAGTCCAGCACCCAGTCCTGATGCAGGCTGGGCCAGTGCAGTCCCAGTCCTGGCCCTTGCCCCAGACCAGTCCTAGCCCAGCCTCTGATTCAGCAGAAATACTAGTGGCTTTCAGACCTCTCAGCCGAAAGACTTCAAAGAGGACTTGAAAGGTCAGTAGAAAAGATCTATGGAACCAGGGTGGGAGTCCAGTGTCAATCCTAGCACAGGCCATGCCAGGGCAGCCCTAGCCCTAGCCCCAGAATCAGTAAATTGGGATTCTAAATCTGAATCAGCAGCAATGTAGTGGCTTCTGGATTTCTCAGTTAGGGGACAACAGGGAGGACTTTTAAAGTCAGTGGAGTGGGTCTGTGGCAATAGGGTGGAAGTCCTAGGTGCCATCTAAGCACATGCCCAGGCCCAGCCATGGCCCTGGCATCAGCAAAGCAGGGCTCTATTACTTCAGCATACTAGATCTTAGAGCTACAGTGGGGTGAGGGCACTCCGAATAGTTCCAGGGCAGAAAAAAGTACTTATGATCAGGTCCTTAGAAGGATCTCTGAAAATAGCTGCACAAAATCCCTGAAGCTCTCCACTCCTCAGGGTGCATCCTCCACCATGGAAACAGAGCCCTACTTTAACAAAGAGTTAAAAGCAGAGTACTAGGCTAGGGAGATAAGCAGACAGCAAAAAAAGTTTCTGACCATAAAAAGTTACAATGGTGACAAGGAAGATCAAAACACACACTCAGAAAAAGAAAATAAAGTCAAAGCTCCTAAAGTTAAAGCCTCTCCTCCCTGCCCCCCCCCCAAAAAAAAAGATTTGGGCTTAGCCCATGAAAGAGCTCAAAAGGGATTTTGAAAAGAACAAGAGATATAGAGGAAAAATTAAGAAAATAGTTGAGAGTCGTGCAAAAGTAATTACAAAAACTTAATGAGGAGAAATGCCTTAAAGAGGAAATTGATCATTTGGGAAAGGAGGTTCAAAAGCTCACAGAGGAAAATAATTCCTTAAAAATTAGAACTGAACAAATGGAAGCTAATGAATTTATGAGAAATCAATATGTAATAAAGCAAAATTTAAAAAAGAAAACAAAAATAGAAAATATGAATTTTTTAAAAAAATAATAGTAGCTTATTATTTTTCAAAATACATTTCAAGATAGTTTTCAACATTCTCCCTTTAAAAAGTCTTGTGCTTGGGGGTGGAGCCAAGATGGTGGAGTGAAGACACAGCTCTCATAACCTCCTCTGACCTTCTCTCAAACCAACAGCAGATTAAGCCTCTAATCTGTTTCTGTGGTGAAAGCTCCTCCAAATATTTGGACTACAACACATTCCTAGCAGAAGTTACCTTGGAGGAGCTCTGGAGCAGGTCTGTTTCAGACAGGCAGAGAGTTGGGCAATTTATCAAGCTTGGACACAGCTCCAGGAGACAGGGCAGGAAGCTGGGTTGGACTTAGTGTGGTAAGTTCTAAGCACCTGGGAAGTCTATCTGAGGCTCTTGGGACACTGCTTGTGGGCACGTGCTTTGACAAATCTGCCTTTTGTAAAAGGTAGGTTGTAAACCACTGAAAAAGCAGGACCTAGCCCGGATGGCCCAGCACCAGAAGTCAATCAGCTGAATTGCCCCAGGCCAATTTAAAGCAGCTGCTGCTCCTCTGCTTTAAACAGACCTCAAGCTTTAAAAAATGAATAAAAAACAGAAAAGAATTCTCACCATAAACAGCTTTTATGCAGAGAGAGAAGAACAGAGCCCAGATCCTTAGGTTCCTAAAGGTAAAGCAATTCCAGAGGAAGCCACAAAGGGAGACATGACTTGGTCCCCATTTCACAAGGCTTTCCTGAAAATTGCTTAAAGAATCTCAAAAGAGAGTTAGAAGAAAAATGGGGAAATGAAATGAGATGATTGCAAGAAGGATATAATGCCCTACAAAAGAGATATGAAAAAGACACCAATTTACTGAAAAACAAAATTGGTGAAATGGAAAAAAGACTGCAATGAATAAAAAAAATACAATTGGCCAGTTACAAAAGGAACTAAAAAAAGGTAACTGAAGAAAATAATACATTAAAATTAGAATTGAACAAATGGAAGTGAATGACTCAATAAGACTTCAAGAATCAGTCAAACAAAAGCAAAAAATGAAAAAATAGAAGAAAACATGAAATATCTTCTAGGAAAAGCAACTAACTTGGAAAATAGATCTAGGAGAAACAATCTAAGGATTATTGGACTTCCTGAAAGCCATGATGAAAAAAAGAACCTAGACACTATCTTCCAGGAAATCATGAAAGAAAACTGCCCTAATGTTTTAGAATCAGAAGGTAAAATCACCATGGAAAGAATTCACCAATCACCTCCTGAGAGAGACCCTAAAATTAAAATCCCAAAGAACATCATGACTAAATTTCAGGACTATCTTACCAAGGAAAAGATATTGCAAGCAGCTAGAAAGAAACAATTTAAATACCAAGGAACTGTAATTAGAATCACACAAGGTCTGCCAGCCTCCACATTAAAAGATCGAAGGGCCAGGAATCAGATATTCTGAAAGGCAAAGGAATTTGGATTACAACCAAGAATAAGCTATCTAGCAAGAATGAGCTTTATATTCTAGGGAAGAAGATGGACATTTAATGATATAGGTGAATTTCACCTATTTCTAATGAAAAGACCAGATCTGAACAAAAAAATTGACCTCCAAACACAGAACTCAAGAGAAGCATAAAAAGGTAAAAAGGAAAAAACTCTTGAGAACTATATTTCTACTATACATAGTAGAAATCTTAAAGAATGGAGGTATAATTTGATTTTACTTTGATAATATGAAAAAGAAACTAGAGGTGGAAGGACTACCATACTGGGGAAAAGAGGGAAAAGGAGGTAAAATAAGGTTAAAAAAAAGGAGTTAAAAATAAGGTAATATCTCATGAAGAGGCAAAGAAAATCTAATATAATTGAGGGGGAAAAGGGAGGGGGATGAGCATTGTGTGGATCTTACTCTCATCAGATTAGGCTCTAAAAGTGTATATAAGACACTTGATTTCACATAGAAACTTGTCTGTTGCTAGAGGGAAGTGGGAGGGAAAGGAGGAAAAAGAAAGGGATGAATTATTAGAAGGGAAAATAGAAGAATCAGGGGAAAGGAGTTTAAAAAGGGGGGAGTGGATCTAAAGGGTGGTGGATTGTTTGGGAGAGGGAGTCATCAAAAGCAAAGTACTGAGGAGGGAGGAAGGGAGAAAGGGGAAAGGAAAAGAGAAAACATAACTTGGGTAAATAAAATGGCAGGAAATAAAGAATTAGTTATTCTAACTGTGACTGTAAATGGGATGAACTCTCCCATAAAACGGAAGTGAATAGCAGACTGGATTAAAAGCCAGAATCCAACAATATGCTGTTTACAAGAAACACATCTAAAGCATAGAGATACATAGAGAATGAAGGTAAAGGGCTGGAGCAGAAGCTATTATGCTTCAGGTGAACAAAAAAGAAGCAGGGGTAGCAATCCTGATCTCAGGTCAAGTAAAAGCAAAGATAGATCTAATTAAAAGAGATAAGGAAGGAAATTATATTTTACTAAAGGGTACCATAGATAATAAAGCAATATCAATACTAAACATATATGTACCAAGTGGTATAGCATCCAGATACCTAGAGGAGAAATTAAGAGAGATGCAAGAAGAAATAGACAGCAAAACAATACTAGTGGGGGATCTCAACCTTGCTCTCTCAGAATTAGAGAAATCAAACCACAAAATAAATAAGAAAGAAGTTAAGGAGGTAAACAAAATGTTAGAAAAGTTAGGTATGATAGATCTTTGGAGAAAATTGAATAGAGACAGTAGGGAGTTTACTTTTTCTCTGTGGTTCATGGAACGTATACAAAAATTGAGCATGTGTTAGGGCATAAAAACCTCAAAATCAAATGCAGAAAGGCAGAAATAGTAAATGCATCTTTTTCAGATCATGATGCAATAAAAATCACATGCAATATAAGGCCATGAGAAAATAGACCAAAAGTTAATTGGAAATTAAATAATCTAATCCTAAAGAATAAATGAGTGAAAGAGCAAATCATAGACACAATCAATAATTTCATCCAGGAGAATGACAATAATGAGACAACATACCAAAATTTGTGGGATATGGCCAAAGTGGTTATAAAAGGTACTTTTATATCTCTAGGCATTTCTTGGGCTTACTATTAAAAAACTAGAAAAAGAACAAATTAAAAACTCTCAATTAAATAACAAATTGGAAATTCTGATAATAAAAGAGAAGATTAATAAAATCGAAAATAAGAAAACTATTGAATTAATAACTAAAACTAAGAGTTGGTTTTATGAAAAAACCAACAAAATAAATAAGCCTTTAGTTAATTTGATTAGAAAAAGGAAAGAGGAAAATCAAATTGTTAGTCTCAAAAATGATAAGGGAGAACTTTTCACCAATGAAGAGGAAATTAGAGCAACAATTAGGAGTTACTTTGCCCAACTTTAGGCCAATAAATTTGATAATCTAAATGAAATGAAGGAATATCTACAAAAATATAGATTGCCCAGGTTAACAGAAGAGGAAATAAATTATTTAAATAGCCTCATTTTAGAAAAGGAAATAGAACAAGCTATTAATCAACTCCCTAAGAAAAAATCTCCAGGGACAGATGGATTTACATGTGAATTCTACCAAACATTCAAAGAACAATTGATTCCAATATTATATAAGCTATTTGAAAAAATAGGGAAAGAAGGTGTACGATCAAATTCCTTTTATGATACAGATATGGTACTGATAGGTAAATCAGGTAGGGTGAAAATGGAGAAAGAAAACTATAGACCAATTTCCCTAAGGTATATTGTACAAAAATCTTAAATAAGATATCAGCAATAAGATTACAGAAAGTAATCCCCAGGATAATACACAGTGACCAAGTAGGATTTATACCAGGAATGCAGGGCTGGTTCACTATCAGGAAAACTATCAGCATAATTAATTATATTAATAACCAAACTAACAAAAATCATATAATTATCTCAATAGATACAGAAAAAGCAGTTGATAAAATCCAACACCAATTCCTATTAAAAACACTAGAGATTATAGGAATAAATGGGCTTTTCCTTAAAATGACCAGTAGCATCTATTTTAAAACCATCAGCAAGCATCATATGTAATGGGGACAAATTAAACCCATTCCCAATAAGATCAGTAGTGAAACAAGGCTGCCCACTGTCACCATTACTATTTAATATTGTATTAGAAATGTTAGCTTTGGCAGTAAGAGAAGAAAAAAAGATTAAAGGAATTAGAGTAGGTAATAAGGAAACCAAATTATCACTCTTTGCAGATGACATGATGGTATACTTTGAGAACCCTAGAGACTCAACTAAAAAACTACTAGAAACAATTCACAACTTCAGCAAAGTTGCAGGATACAAAATAAATCCACATAAAATAATCAGCATTTTTATATATTACCAACAAAGTTCAGCAACAAGAGATACAAAAAAAATCCATTCAAAATAACTCTTGATAGTATAAAATATTTGGGAATCTATCTGCCAAGGGAAAATCATGAACTATATGAACTAAACTACAAAACACTTTCCACATAAAGTCAGACCTAATTAGTTGGAAAAATATCAAGTGCTCATGAGTAGGCCAAGGGAATATAATAAAAACGACAATACTACCTAAATTAATTTACTTTTTTAGTGCCATACCAATCAAACTCCCAAGAAATTATTTTTCAGATCTAGAAAAAATAGTAGGAAAGTTCATTTGGAAGAACAAAAGTTCAAGAATTTCAAGGGAATTAATGAAAAAACAGGCTGATGAGGGTGGCCTTGCTATGCCAGATCTAAAATTATAAAGCAGCGGTCATCAAAACCATTTGATACTAGCTAAGAAATAGAGTAGTCAATCAGTGGCATACGATAGGATCACAGGACAAACTAGGCAATAACTGTAGCAATCTAGTGTTTGATAAATCCTAAGACCCCAGCTTTTGGGATAAGTGCTCACTATTAGACAAAAACTGCTAGAAAAATTGGAAACTAGTATGGAAGAAATTAGGGCTTGACCCACACCTAACACCACATACCAAGATAAGATCTAAATGAGTTCATGATTTAGACATGAAGAGTGATATTATCAGCAAATTAGCGGAATATAGGATAGTTTACCTCTCAGACCTGTGGAGAAGGAATTTGCATCCAAAGAAGAACTGGAACTCTTAATTGAACATCAGATAGGTAATTTTTATTATATTAAGTTAAAAAGGTTTTGTGCAAACAAAACTAATGCATACAAGATTAGGAGGGAAGCAATACATTGGGAAATCATCTTTACATTTAAGGGTTCTTATAAAGGTCTCATTTCTAACATATATAGGGAATTGTCTCATATTTATAAGAATTCAAGCCACTCTCCAACTAATAAATGGTCAAAGGATATGAAGAGATAATTTTCAGATGATGAAATTAAAACTATTTCTAGTCATATGAAAAGGTGTTCCAAATCACTATTGATCAGGGAAATGCAAATTAAGACAATTCTGAGATACCATTACACACCTGTCAGATTGGCTAAGATGACAGGAAAAGAAAATGACGAATGTTGGAGGGGATGTGGGAAAACTGGGACACTGATGCATTGTTGGTGGAACTGTGAATGGATCCAACCATTCTGAAGAGCAATTTAGAACTATGCTCCAAAAGTTATCAAACTGTGCATATCCTTTGACCCAGCAAAGTTTCTATTGGGCCTATATCTCAAAGAGATCTTTTTTTTTAATTAAAAGCTTTTTATTTACAAAACCTATGAGTGACTTTTCTACATTGACCTTTGCAAAAACATTTTTTCCCCAAGCTTTTCCCCTCCTTCCCCCCACCCCCACCCCTAGATGACAGGTAATCTAATACATGCTAAATATGATAAATTATATGACAAATCCAATATATGTATACATATCTATACAGTTATCTTACTGCACAAGAAACATCAGATCTAGAAAGAGAAGAAGAACAAAAACAACCTAAGAAGGAAAACAAAATGCATGGAAATATTCACAGAAAGTGTTAAAATGCTGTGTTGTGGTCCGTACTCAGTTCCCACAGGCCTCTCTCTGGATGTATATGACTATCTTCATCGCTGAACAATAGGAACTGGTTTGAATCACATCATTGTTGAAGAGAACCATGTCCATCAGAATTGATCATCGTATAGTCTTGTTGCTGTGCATAATGTTCTCCTGGTTCTGCTGATTTCACTCAGCATCAGTTCATGCAAGTCTCTCCAGGCCTCTCTGAAAACCTCCTGTTGATTGTTTCTTACAGAACAATAATATTCCATGACATTCATATACCATGATTTATTCAGCCATTCTCCAATTGATGGGCATCCTTTCAATTTCCAGTTTCTTGCCACTACAAAAAGGGCTGCCACAAACATTTTTGTACATGTGGGACCCACATGTTTGTGGCAGCCCTTTTTGTAGTGGCTAGAAACTGTAAACTGAATGGATGTCCATCAATATATTATATTATATCAATATAAATATATGTATAGGCAAATTCCAGAATTTCCTGGACAAGGAAAAAATATTGCAAGTATCCAGAAAGAAACAATTCAAGTGTAGTGGAGCCACACTCAGGATAACACAAGATTTAGCAACTTCTACATTAAAGGATTGGAGGACTTGAACTAAGATATTCTGAAGAGCAGTGGAGCTGGTATTACAACCAAGAATCACCTACCCAGCAAAATGGAGTATAATCTATCAGAGGAAAAGGTAGACATTCAATGAAAAAGAGGATCTTCAAATCATGTTGATGAAAAGACCAGAGCTGAATGGAAAATTTGATTTTCAAATACAGGAATCAGGAGAAACATAAGAAGGTAATCAGAAAAGTGCTATTATAAGGGACTTAATAAAGTTAATCTGTTTATATTATTATATAGAATTATGATACTTGTAACTCATTAGAATGTTCTCATTATTATGGCAGTTCAAATGAATATATATATAGAGGGGGGGGCAAAGGGCACAAGTCTGAGTTGAATGTGAAGGAATGATGTGCAATTAAGGGAGAAGAGAAGAATACTGGGAGAAAGGGAAAGGGGAAATGGAATGGTGCAAATTATCTATTTTTTTTAAAAGAGGAAAGAAAAAGCTTTTATAGTGGAGGAAAAGAAGAGAAGAGAGTGAGACGGAATGAGTATTACTCTCATTAGAATATGATGCTTGCTGATGGTTTTAAATAGATACTATTGATCATTTTAAGGAAAACTCCATTTATTTCTATATTCTCTAATGTTTTAATGGAATTGTTGGATTTAGTAAAAAAAAATTTCTGTATTTATTGATATAATCTTATGGTTTCTGTTTGGTTATTTATATAGTTGAATTATGATAATAGTTTTCCTAATATTGAACCAATTCTACATTCCTGGTATAAATCCTCCTTGGTCATAGTGTATTATTCTGGTGATAATTGTTGTAATCTCTTTGCTAATATTTTATTTAAGATTTTTCCATCAATATTCTTAAGGGAAATTGGTCTACAATTTTCTTTCTCTGTTTTGATCCTATCTGGTTTAGATATCAACACAGTATCTGTGTCATAAAAGGAATTTGGTAGGACTCCTTCTTTCCCTATTTTTCCAAATAGTTTGCATAGTATTAAACTTAGTTGTTCTTTAAATGTTTGCTAGAAATCATTTGTAAATCCATCTGATCCTCGATATTTTTTCTTAGGTAGTTGATTAATAGTTTGCTCAATTTCTTTTTCTAAAATCGGACTATTCAAGTAATTTATTTCCTCCTCTGTTAATCTGGGCAATCTATATTTTTGTAAGTATTCATCCATTTCACTTAGGTTATTAGAATTATTGGCATACAGTCAGGCAAAATAGCTCCTAATTATTGCCCTAATTTTCTCTTCATTGGTGATAAGTTCAGACTTTTCATTTTTGATACAATTTGATTTTCTTCTCTCCTTTTTTAAATAAAATTTACTAAAGCTTAATCTATATTATTGACTTTTTTCTTTAAACCAACTTTTAGTTTTATTAGTTTTCTTTTCAGAATTTCAGATTTGGTATTCAATTGAGGGTTTTTAATTTGTTCTTTTTCTATTTTTTTGGTTGCATACCCCAATAATTGGTCTTCTCTTTCTCTATTGTATTCAAATAAGCATCCAAAAATGTTTTTGCCCTAAGAGTTACTTGGCTGTGTTCTATAACTTTTATTATTGCCATTTTCTTGGATGAAATAATAGATTGCTTCTATGGTTTGTTGTTTCATCCTCTCATTCTTTAGGATTAGATTATTCAGTTTCCAATTAATTTTTGGTCTATTTTTCCCTGGCCCTTTATTACATTATGATCTGAAAAAGATGCATTTACTATTTATGCTTTCCTGCATTTTATTGTGAGGTTTTTATGCCCCAATATGTGGTCAATTTTTGTGTAGTTCCATATATTGCTGGGAAAAATGTATATTCCCTTCTGTCTCTATTCAATTTTCTCCAAAGATCTTTCATACCTAACTTTTCTAAAATTCTATTTACTTCCTTAACTTCTTTCTTGTTTATTTTGTTGTTCAATCTATCTAGTTCTGATAGAGTGAAGTTGAGACAGTTTTGCTGTCTATTTCTTCTTTCAACTTCTTTAGACTCTCTTAGCTTCTCTAGGAATTTTGATGCTACATCACTTGGTGTATATATGTTTAGTATTAATCTTACTTCATTATCTATGGTACCCTTTAGCAAGATATAGTTTCCCTCCTTATTTCTTTTAATTAGATCTATTTTTGCTTTTGCTTAATCTGAGATCAGGATCACTATCCCTGCTTTTTTTTTAACTGCAGCCATTTACATTTACTCTGTATGTATCTTGTATGTATGCTTCAGATGTGTTTCTAGTACACAAAATATTGTAGGAATCTGGCTTTTTATCCAGTGTTTTACTTATTATTACAACCTCTCTCAGTTGGATCTTCCTTTTTTAGACCCTTCCTCTTTCTTATCTTTTTCCCCTTTTACTTTTGTTCTTTCTTTTATTACCAACACCCTTTCTTTCCCTTTCTCCTTCTACTTCCCCATAGAGTAAGACAAGTTTCTATATAGAACTAATTATGTATGATATTCTTTTTGAGCCAAATCTGATGAGATCAAGATTCAAACAATGTTCATTCCTCTCTTTTCATTTCTTAAACTTTAATAGGTCTTTTTTGCCTCTTCGTGTCATGTAATTTACCTCATTTTATCTCCCCTTCCTTCTTCTTCTAGTCCAATCCCCTTTCCACTCATAGTGTCTTTTTTGTATCATTACAATAGAATTAAATTATACCTACACCCTTTATATATACCCCTAACAAAGATAGTTCTCAAGAGTTACACACATCATCTTTTCACATAGAGATGTATTTTAATCTTTAAAAAACAGTTTTTTTTTCTTTCCTTTTTACCTTCTTATGCTTCTCTTAAGTTTTGTGCTTGAAGATCAAATTTTCTGTTCAGCTCTGGTCTTTTCATAAAAAATAATTGGAAATCCCCTGTTTTCTTGAATGTTCATCTTTTTCCCTGAAAGATAATGCTTAGTTTTGCTGGATAGTTGATTCTTGGCTACAATAGTTCTTTGCCCTCTAGAATATCAAATTCCAGGCCTTTTGGTCCTTTAAAATGGAAGCTGATAGATCCTGGGTAATTTATTTTATTTTATTATTTATTATTATTTTCTATTTTCTTCTATCTTTTCATTTTTTTAATTTTGTTTGATTCTTGAGATGTCATTGACACTTCCATTTGTTCAATTCAAATTTTTAGTGAATTATTTTCTTCAGTTGGCTTTTTAATCTCCTTTTGCATTTGGCCAATTGAACTTTTAAATGAGGTGTTTTGTTCATTGCATTTTTCCAATTCACAAATTCTGTTTTTCAAAGAACTGGTTTCTTTTTCATATATATTTTCTAAGGAACTACTTATTTTTTCATTTCAACAAATCTATTTTTAAGGAGTTTTCTTCACAGAATTTCTGTTTTTCCTTTTCCAAACTCTCTTGCAAAATTCTCATTTACTTTCCCCATTTTTCTTCTAGCTCTCTTTTAAGATCCTTTTTGTATTCTTCCAAGAGAGCCCCATGAAATGGAGACCAAGTCATATCACCAATTGGGGCTTCATCTGGAGATGATTTACCTTTAGGATCCTCAGGATTTGATGTCTGTTCTTCTCTTTCCCCATAAAAGCTATTTATGGTTAGAGTTCTTTTTTTTTTTTAACTTTGAGGTCTGCTCTTAGGTCAAAGGGATAGCCACTTTAGGTTGCTCTTGGGCCAGTGTTGCTGAATGATTTCCAGTGCTAGGTAGGCATGGCCAGGTCCCACATTTTTCTGTGGTTCAGAGGCTCACTATTTGCCTTTTGTATTTGCTTTGGATGTTACATCTAATCTACTGATCCACTAGCTTTTAACAAGGACAGAGTAGCCTAAGAGTCTCCCAGTAGATTCCCCAGTGTATGGACATTGCAACATACTGGCTCCCTATCCTAGCTCCCTGCACTGCACCTGTACTCAGCACCTTCCCCCACTCCAATTGAAACAAACCTTTTCTGAAGTTCTTCCAAAGTATCTTCTTCTGGAAATTTGTTACACTCCAAATATTTGTGGGTTTTGTCACTCCAAAATTCATTCAGAGACGTGATCTGGTAATGATTGGGAGGGGAGTCAAGAAGAGCTCAGGCAAAGACCTGTCTACTTTCTGCCATCTTGGCTCCACCCCTATGGTTTTTTTTAAACACATGACTTTTATGGAAATGTTTTGCATAACTTCATGTAGTTCTTTAATGGGGGCTGGGGATAGAAATAAGGGAGAGAATCTAAAACTCAAAAGGTTAAAAAATGCAAAAAAAATTGCAATGTAACTGGGGAAAATATTAAATAAATAAATAAGAAAAAAAGACATGAGACCAAAAAAAAGAATCTAAAAAAAAAAAAACCAGAATGTGAATTTTTTGAAGCAAAAGACTTTCCTATTCACTTTGCTACCACCATTTTTCCATTGCTTAATACTATTTTGCACATAGACATTCATTAAAATTTTGTCTGATTTTATTATCAAAAACCCACTCCCTTTGTTTAAGTGAGAAAATTATACTTCAATTTGCATTTATAGGTCATCAGTTCTCTCTCTGGAATTGCATAACTATCATGAGTTTTTTGTAATTGATTTCACTGTATTGATCAGAGTAGCCAAGTCTTTCCCAGTTGATTGTCATTACAACATTGCTCTTATTGGATACAATAATCTGATGATTTTTCTTATTTCATTTTGCATTAATTCGTATAGTCCTCATCATGTTTTTTTTTCTGAAATCATCCCCCTTGTCATTTATTATAGCACAATAATACTCCATCATAAACATATTCCAGATCTTGTTCAGTCATTGTTCAGTTAATGAGTATCCCATTGATTTCTAGTTCTCTGTCCCAGCAAAAAAAAAAAAAAAAAAAAACTTATACATTTAAGTCATTTTCCTTTTCCTTTGATCTTTTTAGGATATAGAATCAGTAGAATCAGTAGTAGTATTGCTTAGTTTTAGGGTGTACACAGAAATACATTTTAAAGAAGACATTTCACATTATCCTAGAAAATCAGTTGGAAGGAATCTCAGAGGTCTCATATTCCAACCCAGGCCTGAAGCACAGATTGATTCACTCTACAAAATTCTGACAAGTAGTTATCCAGCCTTATCTCTTCACAATTATAAAATGCCAGTTATTGACAAGTCTTTGCCATACTGAGTCACAAAATAGTTCTCCAAAACTTCTACCTATTGCTCATTTTCTCTGTTCCCAGGTTAAGACACATAATATGTATTCCATATAACCACTCTTTAAATATTATACTGTCACATCTACCCCTATTTCTAGTCTTCTCTTCTTCAGGTTATACATACCAATATCTTTCAACTAATCCTCAAATGTTTTTCAGAGAGTATAAATTAAAAATTAAATTATATATCATATATATTAATTATAAATTAAATTAAAAATTAGTATGAACATTACTACTTTTGTAATAAAATCACTTCTTCCCTCTAAATGTCAGTATCCTTACACCTAAAATGGAATTATTAGACTATATTTTTCCTAAGGTCATTTCTAGTTGTAAATCCATGCTTTTCTAAAAGTCAAAAACAGACTAACATCTGTGGCTGATTGTTTAGCTCATAAAATTTAGTTTAACAATCAGTCAATTAAACAACAAACATTTATTGAGTAATTACTATGTGTCTGGAATTGTGCTAGATAATTACATTGTGTTGAATAGAGAATGATTTTTTATTTTTAATTTATGGAGAAAAAGAAGCATTTTATTATATAGTACAATAAAAAAGTTGACTTCACATGAAACTACAAATCTGTCATGCACAACTTGCAATTCCTCTTAAATATATGAGAAAATTTTCATGTAAATTTTTTTCTTACTTTTTCCAAACTCCCACCTTACACTTGGCTATTATTAGACACAAATAGGTGTGTGTGTGTGTGTGTGTGTGTGTGTATGAGTGTATGTAAAAATATCCTATATATACTTCTACTTATCAGTTCTTTCTCTGGATGCAGATGTATTTATAATAGGCAAAATAATTTATTTTCTCAGTTCTTTGTAAAGCAATATTGTTGCTACTGTATACAATATTTTCTTGGTTTTGCTCATTTTGTTCTTTATTATTTTGTGCAAGTCTTTCCATGTTTTTCTAAAATCATTGAGTTCATTATTATAGTGAAGTAATATTCCATTAAATTATATACCACAATTTGCTCAGCCATTCTACAATTGATGAACATCCCTGAAAATTGCAGTCCTTTGCCACTACAAAGAGCTGTTATGAATATTTTTTTAATTAAAAAAATTTTTTTTCTGTTATGAATATTTTAGAAATATAGGCTCTTTCCTTTTTTTTTGTTTTTGGAAATAGAGCAAGTAGTGATATTGATGGATCAAGAGTATAAGAAGTTTGGTAACATTTTGGAAGTGATTCCGGACTACTCTCCAAAATAATTGGATCAGTTCACAATTTCACCATCAATGAATTAGTGTCCAAATTTTCCCACATCTCCTTAAACATTTGTCACTTTCCCCTTCTTTTATTTTAACCAATTGCATAGGTGTAAAATGATATTTCAAGGTTGTTTTAATTTGCATTTCTCTAATCAATAATGATTTGGAGCATTTTTATATGATTAAAATTGTTTTGATTTCTTCATTAGAAAACTGTCTGTTCCTAACCTTTGGCAATTTATCAATTGGGGAATGACTTGTAGTCTTATAGAATGATAAGAACTAGATCTGTTTTTGTTTTTTTTTTTAGAACCTGGGTCTTTTTGGTAACAGGTCTGGATTTCTCTCCTAAATAAGGGTATTAGACTTCATTTTTCCATTAATTTCTTCTTCCAATGCATCATCATTTCATGGAAATATCTCTGAGTTATGGGAGCAAACTCTGATAGGTTCTAGACTAAAAGACATTTGATCATGGGTCCAGAGATAGGTTGTAAATCAATTGTCTAGGGACAAATATAGCTAATATAGAGAGGCATAATAATTGAGGAGTTGGTCAGGTGATTAAGTTTTTGGCTACAACAACTCATGAAGACTGATAATGAAGGCATAGAATGATTATGATTTACAACCAAGTGAGTACTTGGCAATGAGATGGTAAATAGTGGTAGAGTGGACAGACTTCTCATTTTGGGGTCAGGAGGACCTGATTTTATATCT
Organism: Myrmecobius fasciatus; assembly: GCA_023553655.1. Classification (NCBI taxonomy): domain Eukaryota; kingdom Metazoa; phylum Chordata; class Mammalia; order Dasyuromorphia; family Myrmecobiidae; genus Myrmecobius; species Myrmecobius fasciatus. The sequence continues at coordinate 142,100 of JAJPUD010004828.1, read as the reverse complement.
GACCTTAGAAACTTAACTGTATAACCCTAGGCAAGTCACTTAACCCTGTTTGCCTCAGTTTCTTCTGTCAAATGAACTAGAGAAGAAAATGGCAAACTATTACAATATCATTGCCAATAAAACCCCAAATGAGGTCATGAAGAGTTATTCACAACTAATTAACTAAAATGCAGTAACAAGAGTGGCACAGTGAATAGCCTACCGGACCTTGTATTGAAAAGATGCAAGTTCAAATCCAGACTCAGACTATGACAAGTATGTGTGACAAATGTGTCACAATTTCTAATTTCTTTTGTTTCTTTATCTGTAAAATGGAGGTGGTTATAGCACCTTTCTCTCAGGGATATTGTGAGAATAAAATGAGATAATTTTTGTAAAGCACTTTGTAAACCCTGAAGTTCTATATAAATCTTCGCTATTATTATGTACCCATACTGAACAAATCACAAATCTTTAAAGTATTAAAATCTAGAGTAGTCATTAATACATAAAATCCTGGATTTAGGTTTGGATTTGGCATATATTTAAGTTAGCTTCATAAAATCAAATTAGATGTTTATGTCAAAGCTACTAAGTTTTGAAAGTAATTCAAGTAAATATATATGTATGTTCATATCTATCTATCTGTCTAATTTATACATATATATTACCTATCTTGGAAATCTTGAAAAGTTTTTGAGATGAATGTAAAATTGAAGTTTTCTTTTGGTGGAAGAAGTGGGTTGTAAATATAATTCAAGGGTCTAGAATTTCAGAGGCTGAAAATTATCTATCATTAATAAAAAAAAATCTCTCTCCATTTTAAAATTTGACACAGTTATGCCACCACAGCTGGTTCATAAGACATGAAGCACACTGAAAAGTTGAAAGCCCTATATCCAGGTAAGGTCATTATTATCTATTATACTTGAGAAATATAAATTCTCACATTTACCTAGACTTCATTATGGACCAAAGGATAACCTCTTAAATTAAGTGAAGGAAAGACTTCCTAAATAGTAACTGTGAGAAAAATGGCATGACCATAGGCCAAAGAATATTGAAACAATAATCAAAAAATGACTCCCCATCCAACTTTGTCCCCACTGTACCCCCTTCTCCATAATGACTTATCAGCTTGTCTATATCTCCCTGAATTACTGATTGTTCTGATGTATTTGATGGAATGAGAGAGCAGAAATTTTCTGTCTTTAAAGAATGTATTAAAATATTAATATAAACTAATGGAGAAAGTGGCATATTGAATTTTAGAATTGAAAAAATCATTTTTAGTACCCCCTGTTACTCTCTATCAGTACAAGTTGAAGAAGAGTAGTTAATCTGAATTGACGTGAGAAGTTTCCTAAAGCTGTAAAATCATAGATTCTGACTGATAAAAAGTAACATGTCCATATGTAAACTACTGAGAATATGATGTTTTCTTTCCAATTGTCAAGTCAGGAGACATCTTGCAAATAGTATGTGGATTAAACATTTTAAAGTTTATTAAGTTTTAGTGAACAAGAAGGCCAAAATGTTTTCTACTTGTTTTCCATACCATTGGGAAGTTAAAAGTTGAATTTCACCAATTTATCAAGACAGTAAATATGGACATGGGGATTTTTATTTCTGAAGAAGCTTTTCTCTTTTTTTAAACTTTGCATTTTTTCCCTACAGTTGCTTATTCATCAAATTATCATACTCAGCACACAGTCCATATCTGGTGCTATCTTGTTTACTTGGCACTGTGAACAAAGTTCAATTTACTGATCCTGAAATCTGTTATTTCAATATCATTAGTGAGCCAAGTTCTATAAAGTCTTGCAGGATATAGTTATATCCCATTCTGTGTCATAGGCCTTCACTCTAATCCTCTCAGAAGTAAATAGCAATTAAATTTTCATTGTCACCACTATATGAAAGATGAAAGTCACATTTGTATATAGACAGAGGGGTCCAAAAATGTCCACATTTGAAAAAAAATAGAAAATACAGTCTGCAAAATGAAGCAATGTTACAAGAAATGCTATTGCTGATAATGAGGTAAAAGAATGATGTCAAATTTACAATTCAGCTGCAATCAGCTACAGATTCATGGACTCATGAATAGATTCATATAAATTCATAATGCCCCATGTTTGCAGCTATGCTATGGAGAATTTACTCTACTTAGAATGAGAGCCAGAAATGGTAAAAATCAATACCTGATGCCTCTCTTTTCTTCATATAAATAATCTAGACCCTAGTTCAATTCACTGAAGAATTATTAAAGAACTATACGTGGAAGGTAAAAGTGTTTGCTTAGAATACTACTACAAAACTCTACACAGCGCCTGATGATGGGGCTGCCTTTGTCCTGGGTTATGAGATTACAAATTTCTTTTAGTACTAACACATTGAATTGTGGATCATGAGAAATGATGATGATGATGGCGATGATACCTTCCCTTTAAAATATTTTACATCTTACTTCTTTTTTTCCTCCCACCATTTTGTAGAATGGTATTATTATTTATTCATTTTACATAAATGAAAATTGAGGCAGAACAGCTAGTGTCTGAGGCAGAATTTAAAATCAGATTTTCCTGATTCTAAGTCAGGAGTTCTATCTATTACACCAGTGATGTTAAACTCAAACAGAAATAGGCACCACTAATTAGTTCATAAAGATCCTTAAGGTCACATATGGAATTAGTTTTTAAATGTAATGTTATTTATTGTTGTATTTTAATTTTTTTGTTAAACATTTTCCAGTTACATTTTTACCTTATTCAGTTCATAGTCAAGTACTCTTGACCATATACAGTGTCTGCATGTCTGATATCTCTGTATATCACATCACCTAGCCAATGTAAAGGACTTCTCCTTCTTGAGAGGTGAAATTCCTTTGAAATTATTTGTTTCTTTGTATATCTTTCTGGGACAAAAAAACTGAAGAAGTAAATCTTGGGCTCAGCTGATCAAGAGTAAGATCATGGACCTTGATTTCATCTTAGCTACAAGGCTATCTATTTTCAGATTCTGAAAGCAAACCAGGAAAAACATGGGCATCCTTAAATATATTTCTATTTTACTCATATTGACTCAGAATGATTCATTGCTTTTTCAGAAGATCTAAATGAAATTAGAATTTTTTTTGTAAAACTGAAAAAGTCTTTTATAGTTCTTACTGAGTTAGTTGCTGTTTTTTTTATTTGCAAATCAACTAGTTCCTGAACCTTATCATCACGTCCTTTAATTATTAAATCTTTAGAAAGTTGATCATTCAGCACATTTTCAGTTGAACCTTTTTAAGAAATTCCATCCCATCAAAGTTATATACAAATCAGGAGGGATTGTAATTGGGTATAGGCTCTATTTTTTACATTGAGCTTGAAAAATCAAAGTAGGAGTAGAGGAGGATATTTCTTCCTGAATTTCCCCAAATGAATATCATAATAAACTCCTTGCTTGGTATCTTCTCTAATAATCCCTTCCTCCACAATTTTGAAGGTGAGGATCAAACTATTTTCTCGGAATAATTTCTCTTGTCAAAAAAGATTCAAGCTACCAATAATTATACCTCCAAATCCAATAACTAAAGAACCTCAAGTTAAGATAAGTCTAAGGTTGGATCTCAAAAATGTTAGATTGTCAAAGAAGACCAAAAAAAAAAAAAAGAAAAATGACAAATTGAAGGGGTTATGGACAAAATACACATTAATGCACTGTTGGAGTTGCTGTTAATCTATCCTATCATTCTGGAAATTGATTCAAAAGTAAACCATTGTTTATATGTCCTTAATTGCTCTTCAAAAAATCTTTAGAAATATAGCTTTGTGGTTATAAGGGGTAATTTTATATCTCTAGCTGCTCACTTGCATAAAATAGAGAAAGAGAAGATCAATGAATTGGGCTTACAATTAAAGAAACTAGAAGAACAAATTAATAACCCTCAATTAAATACCAAATTGGAAATTCTAAAAATAAAAGGGGAAATTAACAAAATTGAAAATAAGAAAACTGTTGAATTGATAAATAAAACTAAGAGTTGGTTTTATGAAAAAAACAACAAAAGAGATAAGCCTTTAGTAAATTTGATAAGAAAAAGGAAAGAGGAAAATCAAATTGTTAGTCTCAAAAATGATAAGGGAGAACTTTCCTCCAATGAAGAGGAAATTAGAGTAATAATTAGGAGTTACTTTGCCAAACTTTATGCCAGTAAGTTTGATAATCTAAATGAAATGGAGGAATATCTACAAAAATATAGATTGCCCAGGTTAACAGAAGAGGAAATAAATTATTTAAATAGCCCCATAGTAGAAAAAGAAATAGAACAAGCTATTAACCAACTCCCTAAGAAAAAATCTCCAGGGCCAGATGGATTTACATGTGAATTCTTCCTAACATTCAAAGAACAATTAATTCCATTACTATATAAACTATTTGAAAAAAATAGGGAAAGGAGTGTACTACCAAATTCCTTTTATGATACAGGTATGGTACTGATAGTTGAACCAGGTAGGGTGAAAACAGAGAAAGAAAACTATAGACCAATTTCCCTAATGAATATTGATGCAAAAATATTAAGTAAAATATAGCAACGAGATTACAGAAAGTCATCCCCAGGATAATACACAAAGACCAAGTAGGATTTGCACCAGGAATGCAGGGCTGGTTCAGTATTAGGAAAACTATCAGCATAATGAACTATGTTAATAACCAAATAACAAAAATCATATGATTATCTCAATAGATGCAGAAAAAGCATTTGATAAAAATCCAACACCCATTCCTATTAAAAACACTAGAGAGTATAGGAATAAATGGGCTTTTCCTTAAAATGACCAGTAGCATCTATTGAAAATTATCAGCAAGCATCATATGTAATGGGGACAAACTACACCCATTCCCAATAAGATAAGGAGTGAAACAAGGCTGCCTACTATCACCATTGCTATTCAATATTGTATTAGAAATGTTAGCTTTGGCAGTTAAAGAAGAAAATGAGATTAAAAGAATTAGAGTAGGTAATGAGGAAACCAAATTATCACTCTTTGCAGATGATATGATGGTATACTTTGAGAACCCTAGAGACTCAACTAAAAAACTACTAGAAACAATTCACAACTTTAGCAAAGTTATAGGATACAAAATAAATCTACATAAATCATCAGCATTTTTATATATTACCAACAAAGTGCAGCAGCTAGAGATACAAAAAGAAATTCCATTCAAAATAACTCTTGATAGTATAAAATATTTGGGAATCTATCTGCCAAGGGAAAATCATGAACTATATGAACTAAACTACAAAACACTTTCCACATAAAGTCAGACCTAATTAGTTGGAAAAATATCAAGTGCCATTGAGTAGACCAAGGGAATATAATAAAAACGACAATACTACCTAAATTAATTTACTTTTTTAGTGCCATACCAATCAAACTCCCAAGAAATTATTTTTCAGATCTAGAAAAAATAGTAGCAAAGTTCATCTGGAAGAACAAAAGGTCAAATATTTCAAGGGAATTAATGAAAAAAAATGTTGATGAAGGTGGACTAGCTGTGCCAGATCTAAAACTATATTATAAAGCAGTGGTCACCAAAACCATTTGGTACTGGCTAAGAAATAGAATAGTTGAGCAGTGGAATAGGATACTATCACAGGACAAACTAGGCAATAACTATAGCAATCTAGTGTTTGACAAATCTATAGACCCAGCTTTTGGGATAAGAACTCACTATTTGACAAAAGCTGCTGGAAAATTTGGGAACGAGTATGGAAAAAATTAGGGCTTGACCCACACCTAACACCACATATTAAGATAAGATCTAAATGAGTTCATAATTTAGATGTAAAGAGTGATATTATAAGCAAATTAGAGAAACATAGGATAATTTACCTCTCAGACCTGTGGAGAAGGAAGGAATTTGTGTCCAAAGAAGAACTCAAACATTACTTACATGAGAACTCAAGACCCTCTCCTCTCACACTCGTCTTCACACTCTTCAAATTAACATTAACATTAACCATGGTGCTCAAAATTGAACACCGTGCTCCAAATGAGGCCCAAGGAGGACAGAATTAGATAGCATCATCACCTCCTTAAATCTAGAATATGAGGTTTTTTGTTTTGTTTTGTTTTTGTTTTTGTTTTTGCTGAGGCAATTGGGGTTACGTGACTTGCCCAGGGTCACACAGCTAGGATGTGTTAAGTATCTGAGACCAGATTTGAATTCAGGTCTTCCTGACTTCAGGACTGGTGCTTTATCCACTGCGCCATCTAGATGCCCCAATATGAGATATTTTAAATGATAATTATGCAGTCTTAAAATAATGAAGTTGCAAAACACTCTCCCCATCACCCCCCCCCCCACCAAAAAAAAGCTTTCACATTTACAGAACACTTTTCTCACAGCAACTTTGTTAGTTTGATAGGCATGTATATAATTGATATATCCCAAATTTTGACTCAATTTCAATTGACTGTTTCTAATGGCTAACAATGCAGAATAAGATCCCATAAACTTTTTTTGGCTGCTATATCACATTAATGATTCATATTGAGCTTTCAGTCTGCTAAGATGCCCAGATTTTTTTTTTCAGAATAATTGCTCTCTCCCTCATTTTACACTTGTAAATTTTGTGGGGGGTTTTAAAGCGCTTAAATGCAAGACTTTATATTTATTCCTATATACCATTTCATTAAATGTTAATCACTGAATATTTCACTCTATTTGTATCTTCTTCCTAGCAATTCTCTCTAATTCTCTTTTATTTTTTAAAAAAATTAAGTTCAACTTATTTTGTTTATTTATATTTAATTTTTATTTGCAGTTCCTTCCCACTATGCTTCTCCCCCATGTATTGAGAAAGCAATATGTATGATATCAGGTAAAATATTTTGTTGCAAAAAAAGAAAGAAAAATATGCTTCAATCTGTACTTAAAGTTAATCAATTTTTTATTTGGAGGTAGATAACATTTTTAAATCATGAGTCCTTTGGAATAAATCATTGTAATAATCAGAGTTGCTGTCATTTACATTTGATTATAGTTACAATATTGTTGTAACTGTATACTTTGTATTCATTTCATTTTGTATCAGTTCATATAAGTCTTCACAGGTTTTTCTGAAACTATCCTCTGTTATTTCTTACAGAATAATATTACATCACAATAATGGCCATTACTATTTTATTGTCTTCTATTAGAAACCCTCTTTCTTTAATTCCTGATATTTTCCCTTACAAACTTGCCAACTCTTCCTTTTCACAGTCACAGCATAGCTCCAGAAGTGCTATTTTCCTCCTGAAGGCAAACAGTAAGGGACATCAAGAGATTCCTTTATGTATGTCAGTACAAATATATCCTCACAAATTATGCTTACTCATTTGCTTATACATAATGTTAATATACTTTTTATTTGCTCATTTATTATAGTTCCTGTGTTAGAGGAAATAATCTTCTTTACTAAGCTTTGCTTATAGAGTGTAAAGTAAATAAAAAAATGGAGATAGGAAAAATTCACAATGAAATTTTAAACTTATATCAGGTTCATTGAAAGTTCACCTATGTTTGGTAAGCTGGTCTTGTTTTGTATAGATCTGATCATAGGGTAGTCAAAGCAAAGGTCTATACAAAGCAAAATATTCACAGGAGCTCTCTTCATTGTAGCGAAGAATTAGAAACAAAGGGGATGCCCATCAATTTGAGGATGGTGAAAAAATCTATGAAATAAGAAATAATGAAATTGAAGAATTCATAAAAAGAAGGGAAGAATTGAATGAATTAATACAAAGTAAAATAAATAGACCCCCAAAGAACAATAAATACATTGCATTTTAAAATATATAGTAAAATGACTTTATTGTTCTATTGGTTCTGGCTTATTTCAACTAAACATATAGCTCCTCTCTTGTGAAAAAAAAAGGATCAGCACTATTAAAATATTGTACATATTCTCAGATACAGTTTCTGCATTGGAGGCTTTTTTTACTTTTTGTTATAAGGAAAGAATCCTTCAATATGGAAGGGGATGAGTATGAAATGACTGATGTAAACCAAAGGGTACCAGTGAAATGCATTTTTTCATGAATCATGGTTTTAAGGTATAAATAATGGTACTTTTAGCAATGTGGCTTTAAATAAGAAGCCCAGAAGTTAGAATTCCAATTTCTTCACCAATTTCTTCCATGAACAATATGTTCCTCAAATGATCAAGGGACTAAAATGGCCCAATTTCACATATTTATCTATTGTTTTTGTTGTTCAGTTTTATTTAACTTTTCATGAGCCCATTTGGGTTTTGTTTTTTTGTTTTTTTGTTTTTTTTGACAGAGATGCTGGAGTAATTTGCTATTTCTTTTCTCTGCTCATTATACATTTGAGAAAACTGAGCAAACAGAAAGTTACTTGCCTAGGGTTACACATCTAGTGTCTGGAGCCCAGATTTGAACTCAGGATAAAGTCCAGATATGAACTCGGGATGATCAGTCTTCCTAACGGACAGCCTGGCATTCTATGTACTGCACCACCTAGCTGCCCATTTAGCTAGGCTCATTCTGAAAATGTTGATTGGCAGTATGATTTAACAATCTTAATTATTTCAGATGTTGTTCAATCCTTTAAAAATGATCACAATTTAGTTTAATTTCTTATATAAATATAGACTATTTCTTAAAAACCAAAATCATACTGTGATTTAACGGAAATAACAATGGATGTGAAGTCAAAAGATTGTTGTTTTTTGTTTGTTTTTAGACTTGTCACATAATGGCTGTATAATCTTTGACAAACAAACTTCTCTGAGCTTGAGTTTCTTCATATGTAAAGCAGGCATAATATTGGCACTACCACAAACAGAGTAATTGTCAGTAAAAACTATCCTTCACAAATAAAAGTTCCTGCAAATGAGACATTATTATACAATTCAAGGAAACTAATCAATATAGGTATTCCATATGTAGTTTAATAATGTATTTTCAGTTTTTTGTTTCTTGTTTCAGATTCTTGATTCTTTTTTCATTGACCATTTCAAAATAAAAATGGACATCTATAGCTAATAAAACAATTTTTTCTTCAAGGTTTAAGAAATTAATTGTGTAAGACTATTATTCCAGGGGAAATAAGATTGAATTCCTCTAAGGCAGGAATTTTTAACTTTTTTATGTAACATAATTTTTTTTAAATGCTAAATTTCAGCTAGAGATTATGGTTGTCCTCAGGTTAAGAATTCCTGCCAATGTTTGCCAAAAATATTCCATCCTTAAATATTCTTCCAAGAACAATTAGCTTAGAGAATGCGGCATGCTGTTGTCACAGTGTAGCAAGAAATTGTTAGAAAGCAATATGATACAATTGAAAGAAAGCTGAATTTGAAGATTTGGTTTCAAATCCTGGCCCTGCTTTTTGCTAATCATCAGTGATATTTAAGTCCAGTGGCCTTTTCTCAGTCCTTCTTTGCCTTGGCACTGTGACCATCTTTTCTTCCTGGATGTTCCCTTTTCTTTGCTTGTTTATGTATTTTTGCGGCATTGTTTCTTGATGCACTTCCAACTTAGCTGGCCCTTCTTTCTCTGTGTCTCCTTTGCTGTAATAGTCAGTCATCTCTTCTGGGGATATATTAGAAAGCTCTTTTCTGGGACGCTTTTTTCTCTTTTTTCTCAATGACCTTGTCAGTTCCTCTGGTTTGAATCATTATCTCTATGCAGGTATATTTCTACATCTATGTTAATTTCCACAATTAGAATCCTTAAGAGCAAGGACTGGATTAAAAAAAAAAAAAAACCTTTTCTATTTGTAATTTCAACATTTAGCACTGTGCTATTACTATGTACACAGTGCATTTCACTTTGCTTGAGCTCATGGTGGACTTTCTGATACTATCCTGCTAATAATTTCTTATAGAACAATAATATTCTTTCATTATCCCATAGCACAATTAATTCAGCCATTGTCCAATTGATTAGGATCCCCTCAATTTATGATTCTTTTCCCTGAGAAAAGAACTATTATAAATATTTTATATGCATACATTCCTTAAAAAAAAATCTCTTTTGGGATTCCTGCCCAATAGTGGTATTGTTATGTCAAAGGATTTGCCTGATTTTATAATCCTTTGGGCATAGATCATCTTTTGGTTATTTATCAATTAGGGAATGGCTCTTATTTTTTTAAAAATAAGTTTGACTTAGTTCCCTACATTTGAGAAATGAGGCCTTCATCAAAGAAACTTACTTCTAAATTCTTTTCATAATTACTATTGCTAACTGTATTTCTCCCCTGTTTATTCTACTCTCTTTCCTTTTACTATGTCTCTCATCAAAAGACTTTTGCTATCAGCCCACCCACAAATATATCCCTCAATGTAAGATAGATTTCTATACCCAAATAGAATGTGTATGTTATTTCCTCTTTGAGCCAATTCTGATAAGAGTAAGGTTCACTTATTCTCTTTCCTCTCTCCTTTTCTCCTTCCATTGAAAGAGCTTTTTCTTTCCTCTTTCATGGCAAATAATTTATAATATTCCATCTTTTCCTTTCCCTTTCTTCCAATACATTCCTCCCTCACACTTTGATTTTATTTTTTACTTATTATTTTTCTTATTCAACTCACACCTGTGCCTTCTGCCTACATGTAATCCTTCTAATTGCCACAATAATAAGAAAGTTCTTATGAGTTACAACTATCATCTTCTTGTAAAGTCCCTTGTGATTCCCCCTCCCTGATTACATTCTATGCTTCTCCTGAGTACTGTATTTCAAAATCAAATTTCTTATTTAGGTTATCTTTTCATCATAAATAATTGAAAACCCTCTATTTCATTGAATATTAACCTTTTCCCCTGATAGACTGTATTTAGTTTTGCTGGGTAGATGATTCTTGGTTGTAATCTTAGCTCTATTGTTCTTCAGAATATCATATTTCATGCCCTCTAATCTTTTAATTTAGAAGCTATTAAGTTTTGTGTTATTTTGACTGTGGCTCCACCGTACTTGAATTGTTTCTTTCTGGTTGCTTGCAATATTTTCTCTTTAACCTGGAAGATTTGAAATTTGGCTATAATATTTCTAGAGGGGTTTCATATTTTGGGAAGTGGATGCTTTCAATTTCTATTTTATGCTCTGCTTCTAGAATATCAGGATAGTTTTCCTTGATCACTTCTTGAAAGATGATATCCAGGTTCTTTGTTTAATCATGGCTTTCAGGCAGACCAACAATTTTTAAATTGTCTCTCTGGGATCTATTTTCCAGGTCAGTTGTTTTTTCAATGAAATAGTTCACATTAAAATTATTTTTTTTATTTCTTTTATTTTATCTTGATTTCTCATTAAGTCATTAGTTTCCATTTGCTCAATTCTATTTGCACCTTATTTCCCATATGGCCAATTTTGCTTATTAAGGCATTCTTCTCTTCATTAGCTTTTTGTATTTTTTTGGCATCCTTCTCATTTCTCTTCCCATTTTTTCCTCTTCTTTCCTTACATCATTTTCAAAATCCCTTTTGAGCTCCTCTATAGCTTGCTTTGACTTTGTTATGATCTTCTGATACAATAGACCCCTGCTTCTCTGACCTTTCAAGTCTCCTTTAAATGAAAATTTGTTGCACTTTGTCTTCTTGAGAGTGCTGACACTCTAAAATTTGTTTAGAGTCAATACTTAAAGGTATTTGGAGAAGTCTGGGGAAGAACATGGGTGAGTTCCTACACCTCCACCATCTTGGCCCTACTCCAGTATTCTTAAGTAGAAATGAGAATAGATTTCATGTTAAAAAGGAAATCATATGCATTGTTGGTGGAGCTGTGAATGGATCCAGCCATTCTGGAGAGCAATTTGGAACTATGCTCCAAAAGTTATCAAACTGTGCATACCCTTTGACCCAGCAGCATTTCTATTGGGCTTATATCCCGAAGAAATCATAAAGGAAGGAAAGGGCCCCACATGTGCAAGAATGTTTGTGGCAGCCCTTTTTGTAGTGGCTAGAAACTGGAAACTGAATGGATGCCCATCAATTGGGGAATGACTGAATAAATTATGGTATATGAATATTATGGAATATTATTGTTCTGTAAGAAATGACCAGCAGGATGATTTCAAAGAGGCCTGGAGATACTTACATGAACATATGCTGAGTGAAATGAGCAGAACCAGGAGATCATTGTACACGGCAACAACAAGACTATATGATGATCAATTCTGATGGACATGGCTCTCTGCAACAATGAAATGTTTCAAACCACTTCCAATTGTTCACTGAAGAAAGTCATATACACCCAGAGAGAGGGATGTGAAATGTGGACCACAACATAACATTTTCATGCTCTCAATTGATGTTTGCTTGCATTGTGTTTTCTTTATGTGATTTTTCTTTCTTGTAGATATGATTTTTCTTGCACAACAATGATAAGTGTGGAAATATGTATACATATATTCGATTTGTCAAGTATTTTAACATAATTAACATGTAGTGGATATCCTGCCATCTAGGGGAGGGGTAGGGAGTAGGGAGGAAAAATTTGTAACAGAAAGCTTTGTAAGGGTTAATGTTGAAGAATTACCCATATATATGTTTTGCAAATTAAAAATAAATAAATAAATAAATATAAAAATGAAATCATATCAAAGAATTGTAATTTTCACTTGAAACATGGATGCTGTCTTTATATGACTCCTGTAATAAGCATCTTAAACAGCTTGTGAAAGTTTTCTTCAGTGACATGAAAATGTCATTTGAACTCAAAAAGTGCAATATTTTTAATATGTGTCCAGGAAGAATAGAGACCAAAGACCTTGAACTTGGATCCAGAAAGATCAAATTGAAGCAATGAATGAAAGGTATAGTGACAAATACTTTGGTCTAGTGCTGGTAAGAGACATTGAACATAAGTCAATCAAAGAGGAAGCTGAGACTGCATGTTACAAAACTGACTGGTGTCCCAAAGTCAAAATTTAATAGGAAGAACATATTTAGAGCAAATAATACTCATGAAACATCAGTCTTAAAAGCATACTCTTGGCACAGTAAGGTAGACAATGATGCACCCAACAGGTGTTCAAATAAAAATCTATACAATGTTAACCAAAGACAGGATTCAAAAACCTATGACAACTAGTGAAAGATATTAATTTATCAAAAAGAGGAAGAGAAAGGATAAATATTTCCAGAGCACAGGATAAACAGCTTAAAATTTTTGTAGAAATGTTTTTGGAACAAATATCACTTCACTGAATAAGAATAAAGAAGGGGTATATGCCACAGAATTTGTTGAATGTAAGTATAACCCCTGTCCCAAAACCCATTAGTATGAAATTCTCTCTTTATTGGTAGAGAATGCTCTGCCTTGTGCGAAGGAAGAGGAAAAAGGGCATTGATGAGCAGTGAGAGAACTTTAATTTTTGCTAGTTCTCTTTTGAGGATACTAGGTACTCTTGACTTCCAGCTTTAAGAGAGTAGATAGAAGAGACTAAGCCCACTTGAATGAAAAGACTCTGGGAAGACATGAGAAGTGTCTCCATCATGTCCCAATTCCCAGCTTGCTACTTTAGAAAGTTTCCCCTTAGCTAAAATCCAGGACACTTTCTTTGTTGAATTGAGTTCTCATGCTCCTAATGGGAGAGTTCTTTTGCTTTTTATTGTCTAGCATGTATTACTCTAACTTCCTGATTTCTATTTTGCAAAGATTTGGATGAATGGATTTCTTTGCTATTCACCATGTGTGCTCATTCTGGAACTGGTATCTGATGGGAAGGGGATGAAGTCTTGGATATAAAGCTTTTGTCCCTATTTTCATCCCCAAAATGATACAGCAATCAGAAATTGGTTAGACCCCAACAAGATCTACTAGATGAACAATATTTAAGAAAAAGTTTAATTCTAGTCAAGAATCCCCTCTTTGAGGAGAGCAGAGTGGCTTCCACCCCCAACTTTCTACTTTCCCTCCTGGCAGAAATGAAAGTCTCCCTTAGAAATAGGTCAGAGGAGAAGAGGCTAAAGATATCCATTCTGCCTCTCTTCAAGCCACACACTATAACAGTCCCTTCTCCTTACATTGGAATCCTTACTATACTTGTGGCATCCACTCTCTCTATCCCCATATAAGCAAAAATCATCTATTTCTAGATGGAGCCTGTGATATGACCATTTCTTGCCTTTTTTATGGCAGATAATTTTATGGCTGGACACTTCTCTCTTTTCCTTTCTCCCGGTATGTTCCTCTCTCACCCTTTAATTTCATCATTTTAAAAATTGATATCATATCTTCATATTCAACTCATATCTGGATCTTTCATCTATATATAATCCTTCTAACTACCATAATAATAAAATTGTTCTAATATAGTTACAAGTATCATCTTCTCATGTAGAAATTTAAACAGATAAATCTTTTTAAGTCCCTTATGATAGGGGCAGCTAGGTGGCGCAGTGGATAGAGCACCAGCCCTGAAGTCAGGAGGACATGAGTTCAAATCTGGTCTCAGACATGTAACAGCTGTGTGACCCTGGGCAAGTCACTTCACCCCAATTGCCTCAGCAAAAAAGCAAAAAAAAAAAAAGTCCCTTATGATATTACTTTCCTGACTACCTCCTTATGATTCTCCAGAGTCCTATCTTTGAAAATCAAATTTTCCATTCAGCTCTGGTTTTTTCATAACAAATCATCACATCTTGTCCTCTGAAGGATTTATTCAATTTTGCTGGACAGATGAATCTCGGGTGCAATTCTAGCTCCATTGCTCTCCATAATATAATATTCCAAGCCCTTTGGTCCTTATAATGTAGAAGTTGCAAAGTCTTGTGCTATCCTGCCTGTACTTGAATTATTGAATATTCAAATAGCTCCACTATATTTGAATTATTTCTTTCTAGATGCTTGCAATATTTTCTCCTTGACCTGGGACTTCTGGAATTTGGTTACAATATTCCTGGGAGTTTTCATCTTGGAATTTCCTTCAGGAGGTGGTTAGTGGTTTCTTTCAATTTCTATTTTATCCTCTGGTTCTAGAATATCAGGACAGTTTTCCTTGATAATTTTCTGAAAGATGATGTTCAGGCTCTTTTTTTTGATCATGACTTTCAGGTAGACCAAATTATCCCTCCTGGATCAATTTTCCAGGGTCAGTTATTTTTCCAATGAGATATTTCACATTTTTTTCCTACTTTAAAAAAATGTTTTTTGTATTGCTTTATTGTATGTTGATTTCTCATACAGTCTTTAGCTTCCATCTGCTCAATTCTATTTTTAAAGAATTATTTTGGGGGGCGGAGCCAAGATGGCAGAGTGAAAAGGTGACTTTCTGCCTCTCCTCCGATCTTCTCTCAAATCAACAATAAAATAAGCCTCTGAACTGATCTTCAAGTCAACGAACTCAGAAATATTTGGGCACAGCTCTCTGGATAACTTCATATCAGGTTAGTCGGACTCGGACAGAGAGATAAATAGACGACAACTGTGCAGGCCGAAAGTGAGGGTGGGACTCAGCTCAGCTCATCATGGCAGAAATTCCAAACTCCAAACTCCAAATTCCAAACACCTGGAGTTTATCTGAGGCACTCGGGACACTCTGCCCTGATTGGGGGCAGGTGTTCTGGCAGACTTGCCTTGTTTAAGGAGTAATTCGGTCTTAGTCCTAGCCCCCACCGGCCCAGCACCTTAAGTCAACTCACCGAAGTGCCCCAGGGCAAAGCTTTTTGCAGCCACCGTTTTTTTTTTCCCCTACCTTAAAGAGATATCCATGCTGTCTAAAAAAAAAATATGATGAAGAAGCAAAAGAGAGCTCTCACCATAGACAGTTTTTATCAAGGCAAAGAAACGACCCCAGAGCCAGAGGTCCCTTTAGACAAAAATCCAGAGAACATCAGCCAGGACCATCACTGGTCCCCTTTTCAAAAGGCCTTTCTGGAAGACTGCATAAAGAACCTCAAAAGAGAGCTGGAGGATAAATGGGAAAATAAACTGAAATCAGTGCAAGAAGGATATGATGCCCTGCAAAAGAGATATGAAAAAGACACCAATTTATTGAAAAACAAAATTAGTGAAGTGGAAAAAGAGTGCAATGAACAAATTGGCCAGTTACAAAAGGAGTTTAAAAAGGTAACTGGAGAAAACAACACTTTAAAAATAAGAATTGAACAAATGCAAGTGAATGACTCAATAAGACTTCAAGAATCAGTCAAACAAAAACAAAAAAATGAAAAATTAGAAGAAAATATGAAATATCTCCTAGGAAAAACAACTGACTTGGAAAATAGATCTAGGAGAGACAATCTAAGGATTATTGGACTTCCTGAAAGCCATGATGAAAAAAAGAATCTAAACGCTATCTTCCAGGAAATCCTGAAAGAAAACTGCCCTGAGATTGTAGAATCAAAGGGCAAAATCACCATTGAAAGAATTCACCGATCACCTCCTGAAAGAGACCCCAAAATTAAGACCCCAAGGAATATCGTGGCTAAATTTCAGGACTATACCACCAAGGAACAGATTCTGCTAGCAGATAGAAAGAAACAATTCAAATACCGAGGTTCAATAATTAGAATCACACAGGATTTGTCAGCTTCCACACTGAAGGATCAAAGGGCATGGAACCAGATATTCCTAAGGGCAAAGGAACTTGGATTACAGCCAAGAATGACCTATCCAGCTAGAATGAGCATTATCCTCCAGGGAAGAAGATGGTCATTCAATGATATAGGTGAATTTCACCTATTTCTAATGAAAAGACCGGATCTGAACAAAAAATTCGACACCCAAACACAGAACTCAAGAGATGCATAAAAAGGTAAAAAGGAAAGGTCTCTTGAGAACTTTATTTCTACTAGGGGGATACTCAAAGTTTGGGGGTATAATTAACTAGATATTACTTTGATAATATGAAAAAGAGAACTAGAGGGGAAAATATTGTCATACTGGGGAAAAGAGGGAAAAAGTGGTAAAATAAGATCTAAAAAAAAAAGGAGGTAAAAACGAGGTAAAATCACTTGAAGAGGCAAAGAAAACCTAATATAATTGAGAGAAAGAGGGGAGGGATATGAGCACTGTGTAAATCTTACTCTCATCAGGTTGGGCTCTAAAAGTGTATATCAGACATTTGATTTCACATAGAAACTTGCCTGTTGCTAGAGGGAAGTGGGAGGAAAAAGAGGAAAAGTAAGGGACAAACTAATAGAAGGGAAAATAGAAGAATCAGGGGAAAGGAGTAAAAACAGGGGGAGGGGATCTAAAGGGTGAAGTATTGTTTGGGGGAGGGGGTCATCAAAAGCAAAGTACTGAGGAGGGGGGAAGGGAGAAAGGGGAAAGGAAAGGGAAAAACATAACTTGGGTAAATAAGATGGCAGGAAATAAAGAATTACTTATTCTAACTGTGAATGTGAATGGGATGAACTCTCCCATAAAGCGGAAGCAGATAGCAGACTGGATTAAAAACCAGAATCCCACAATATGTTGTCTACAAGAAACACATTTAAAACATAGTGACACATATAGAATGAAGGTAAAAGGCTGGAGCAGAACCTATTATGCTTCAGGTGAACAAAAAAAAGCAGGGGTAGCAATCCTTACCTCAGATCAAGTAAAAGCCAAGATAGATCTAATCAAAAGAGATAAGGAAGGAAACTATATTTTATTAAAGTGTACCATAGATAATGTAGCAATATCTATACTAAATATATATGCACCAAGTGCAATAGCACACAAATTCCTAGGGGAGAAATTAAGAGAGATGCAAGAAGAAATAGACAGCCAAACGATACTAGTGGGGGATCTCAACCTTGCTCTCTCAGAATTAGATAAATCAAACTACAAAATAAACAAGAAAGAAACTAGGGAGATGAACCAATTGTTAGAAAAGCTAGGTATGATAGATCTATGGAGAAAGTTGAATGGAGACAGTAGAGAGTTTACTTTTTTCTCAGCAGTCCATGGAACATATACAAAAACTGACCATATATTAGGGCATAAAAACCTTAAAATCAAATGCAGAAAGGCAGAAATAGTAAATGCATCCTTTTCAGATCATGACGCAATAAAAATCACATGCAATATAAGTCCAGGAGAAAATAAACCAAAAGGTAATTGGAAATTAAATAATCTAATCCTGAAGAATGAATGGGTGAAAGAGCAAATCATAGACACAATCAATAATTTCATTCAGGAGAATGACAATAAGGAGACAATATACCAAAATTTGTGGGATACGGCCAAAGCTGTTATAAGGGGCAATTTTATATCTCTAGATGCTTACTTGCATAAAATAGAGAAAGAAAAGATCAATGAATTGGGCTTATTATTAAAAAAACTAGAAAAAGAACAAATTAAAAACCCTCAATTAAATACCAAATTGGAAATTCTAAAAGTAAAAGGAGAAATTAATAAAATCAAAAACAAGAAAACTATTGAGTTAATAAATAAAACTAAGAGTTGGTTCTACTAAAAAACCAACAAAATAGATAAGCCTTTAGTTAATTTGATAAGAAAAAGGAAAGAGGAAAATCAAATTGTTAGTCTCAAGAATGATAAGGGAGAACTTTCCTCCAATGAAGAGGAAATTAGAGCAATAATTAGGAGTTACTTTGCCCAAATTTATGCCAGTAAGTTTGATAATCTAAATGAAATGGAGGAATATCTACAAAAATATAGATTGCCCAGGTTAACAGAAGAGGATATAAATTTTTTAAATAGCCCCATATCAGAAAAAGAAATAGAACAAGCCATTAACCAACTCCCTAAGAAAAAATCTCCAGGGCCAGATGGATTTACATGTGAATTCTACCAAACATTCAAAGAACAACTGATTCCAATACTACACAAACTATTTGAGAAATTAGGGACAGAAGGTATACTGCCAGAATCCTTCTATGAGACCGATATGGTGCTGATAGCTAAACCAGGTAGGGTAAAAACAGAGAAAGAAAACTATAGACCAATTTCCCTAATGAATATTGATGCAAAAATTTTAAATAAGATATTAGCAATGAGATTACAGAAAGTCATCCCCAGGATAGTACACAAGTACCAAGTAGGATTTATACCAGGGATGCAGGGCTGGTTCAATATTAGGAAAACTATCAGCATAATTAATTATATTAATAACCAAATTAACAAAAACCATATGATTATCTCAATAGATGCAGAAAAAGCCTTTGACAAAATCCAACACCCTTTCCTATTAAAAACACTAGAGAGTATTGGAATAAATGGGCTTTTCCTTAAAATGATCAGTAGCATCTATTTAAAACCATCAGCAAGCATCACATGTAATGGAGACAAACTAAAACCATTCCCCATAAGATCAGGAGTGAAACAAGGCTGCCCACTGTCACCATTACTATTTAATATTGTATTAGAAATGTTAGCTTTGGCAATAAGAGAAGAAAAAGAGATAAAAGGAATTAGAGTAGGTAATGAAGAAACCAAATTATCACTTTTTGCAGATGACATGATGGTATACTTAGAGAACCCTAGAGACTCAACTAAAAAATTACTAGAAACAATTCACAACTTTAGCAAAGTGGCAGGATTCAAAATTAATCCACATAAATCATCAGCATTCTTATATATTACCAACAAAGTTCAGCAGCAGGAGATACAAAAAGAAATTCCATTCCAAATAGCAGATGATAGGATAAAATATTTGGGAATCTATCTGCCAAGGAAAAGTCAGAAACTATACGAACTGAACTACAAAACACTTTCCACACAAATAAAATCAGACCTAATCAATTGGAAAAATATTAAGTTCTCATGGGTAGGCAGAGCAAACATAAAAAAATGACAATACTACCCAAACTAATCTACTTATTTAGTGCCATACCAATCAAACTCCCAAGAAATTATTTTACAGATCTAGAAAAAATAGTAGCAAAGTTCATTTGGAAGAACAAAAGGTCAAAGATTTCAAGGGGATTAATGAAAAAAAAAGGCAAATGAAGGTGGCCTTGCTGTACCAGATCTAAAACTATATTATAAAGCAGCGGTCATCAAAACCATTTGGTACTGGCTAAGAAATAGAGCAGTCGATCAGTGGCACAGGATAGGATATCAGGACAATCTAGGCAATAACCTTAACAATCTAGTATTCGATAAACCCAAAGACCCCAGCTTTTGGGATAAATACTCACTATTTGGCAAAAATTGCTGGGAAAATTGGAAGCTAGTGTGGAAGAAATTAGGGCTTGACCCATACCTAACACCACATACCAAGATAAGATCTAAATGGGTT
>JAJPUD010004828.1:50841-101918 GCA_023553655.1 Myrmecobius fasciatus | reverse complement strand
CCAACTTCCAGTTCTAGAAACTGGCCACCCTAATCACAACTCATAAGAAGCACCTGCTTAAGAAATTGGCTTGATAGGAATAAGGGATTAGAAAGCTCAGGCCTGAACACAAACACTCAGAAAAGTTCATAAACAAACTTTAGCATCAGCACCACTGTGACTAGGTTGATTAAATGTTTTGTTACTTCCAAGTGTAACCAACAAAATGATGATAAACTCTAATATACATATTTATTAGAGTGTACATATATTAAAGTTTATAGATATAGATATCCAGAATTTCCTTGCAGAAAGTCAAGACTGGAACAGAATTATGTGCCTGGTCCCTAAAAGTCAAAATACAGTTTACTATAATGGAAAGAGCACTGGATTTGAGGTTTGGTTCAAATCCTGTTTTTGTTGTTTATTACCTGTCTGAACTTATCACTTAATTATTGCACCTCTCTTGGCCTTGGCTTTCTCATCCATAAAACAAATGGATTAGACTAGATTATATATCCAAGATATTTTTTCCATTTTCTCTTCTACTCTCCACCCACCCCCACCCCCAGTTCTAAACTGAAGATTATCTGACAGCCAAATGAATAAGGGATTGATTGGTGTTGTCTGTATCCAGTATAAGCTAAATGTGGCCATATTTGGGCATTCTTTGCCTGATCCAGATTCAGGAACCCCTGAAGCTTAGAAAAGTATGTTTCATGGCAGAACAATTTTCTTCCAGAGAATACTGGATTCCCCACACCCTTCAAAATCTTTCTTCAGTATTTTCAGGATGATCAAATCCCAAACCCTTTCCTTCTTCAATTATCTGAATTTAAAAAAAAATTCAAACCATATTTTTCTGTTTTGTGTTAGTTTCACTCATTAAAAGGCAACTTTGTAAGAACTGCTTCTGTCTAGATAGCTCTGAAACTTTTTTTAACTATCGAATTCTTGTCAAAACCATTGGATCACCTTGTAGACTTTCCCCCAGAACTCTGTGAACTATTTGAGAGTAAGGATTGCTTTTTTTTCTTGTTTGTTTTGTTTTTTTGGAGAGTGGAAGAGGGAATTGACTTTCTTTTTGTCCCCATGGGCCTGGTAAATAGCAGTTGCTTGAAAATGCCTGTAGTTGTTATTGTTCAGTCATTTCAGTTGTGTACAATTCTTTGTGACCCCATTTTGGGGTTTTCTTGGCAGAGGTACTGGAGCAGTTTGCCATTTCCTTCTCTAGCTCAAGACCAAATGACATGGTCAGATTCAAATATTAACAATATTAGAATTGCTGCTTGCTGTGTGCGTATATGCATGTGTGTATATGTGTGTGAATTGAGCCTAGATTTTAAAAACATGTTTTTATATTTGATATTTTTATTTTTCTGTGTAAAACAATTTTTCCTTTTGTTTTTAAAATTTTTAGTTTCAGATTCTCTTCATTCCTCCCAATCACCAACACCCATTAAAAAGTACATGTGAAGCTAAGCAAAACATTTCCACAGAAATCATGTTGTGAAAGACAACATAAATCCTCCCCCCCAAAAATAAAGTAAAATAAAAAGGATGCCTCAATCTGTATTTAGATACAATTAGTTCTATTGGTAGCATTTTTCATCATAAGTTTTACAGAGTAGTCATGCATGATTGTATTGCTGAGAATAGCGGTCATACATAGCTGATCATCCCACAGCATTGCTATTACTTTCTACAGAGTACATTTCATTTTGCTTAAGTTCATGGAGGACTTTCCAGGTTTTTCTGAGAACATCCTGCTCATTATTTCCCATAGACCAATACTATTCCATCATAATCATATACCACAATTTATTCAGCCATTCCCCAGCTAACAGGCATCCTTTTGATGCCCAATTCTTTGCCCTGATAAGAGAGCTGTTATAAATTACAAGTCCTTTGACTTTTTAAAAATCTCTTTTGAGATTCATAGTAGTATTGTTAAGTCAAAAGATATTCATGATTTTATATTCCTTTTGATTGTTTATTGATTGGGGAATGGCCTAGATTTTTAAGGAATGTGAGGTTAAATTAGATAAATGTGAGAGACAAATTTCAGACAAATGGACAATGTCCACAGGAGGATTCATTTTTATCTCAATAACCTGATCTCCAAAAGCATTGATCATTGAATGATTATAGAAGCAGCTACATAACTTACTAGTAGACAAACTTTTGTATCTCCTATGAAGAAAGAAAGTGTTTGAACATGGTTCCCACAATTACACTTTCTCCTGAGAGTCAGCTTACATCTAAAGAGGTATATCCATAAGATTGACCAATAAGAGATTAATTATTTTGGTCCCAGTTACTCATTTATTATCTATTGAGATAAATGTTGCCCCCTGAATCAGTTCTTTCAAAGATGACATTTAAGATCTTCATAAGTACTAAAGAAAGAAGAAGCTAGATAGACTCCTGTGAACTAGCCTGGCTAGTTTGAGACACAAAGGAAACAGTGTCAGAAAACCTGAATTCTTTTTTGTTGTTCAGTCATTTCAGTCATGCCTAATTCTTTGTGACTTTATTTGGGGTTTTTCTTGGAAAAGATACTCGAGTGTTTGCCATTTCATTTTCCAACTCATTTACAGATGAGGAAACTGAGGCAAATAGCATTAAATGAAATGCCCAGGATCATACAACTAGTACATGTTTGAGGTTCAGAACTCAGGAAGATGGGTCTTCTTGACTCTAGGCCTGGCACTTTATCTACTGTAATAGTCAGAACCTGCCATTTTCCATCAATATAACCCTTCCACAAATCACATTCTCTGGGACTTATTTTCTTTGTCCCTAAGTTGAGAGATATTGTCTAAATGGCTTTGATAGTCCCAAGTCTAACATTTTGTGAATCACTGCACTGACAACTGATTTGCAAATGATGTTTTGGAATATAAGCTGTTTTGTAAGTTGAAGACTGTCTGTGTTTACAATGTATAACTCTTTTTTGTTGTTCTTTTTGGATCATTTTAGGTGCAGGATTTCTCTAGTTCACCAGAATACATAAAAGCACACAGTAGTGTATTTGAGTTGCAAGGACTAAGATTTCAATAGAATGATTGGCCAAAATTGTTTTGACAAAAGAATTATGTATTAGAGAAGGAGTGAGAAAAGAGTGAGAGGACTTGTCATCATTAGCCATAGAATCAGGAACCTGGTAAAAATGGGTTGGGAAAGTATATGAAAGCTGTCCAGAAGGATTAGTGAGTTTGAGAAAGCTTTACCATCAGTCACAGAAAGAGAAATGAAAGGAAAGACACCACAGGTTGCCAATTCAGTAGGGTGGAACCTAGGTAGCAAAGAGATAATGGCCCTTAAATTGGCTTTAAAATGTATACTACACAAGACAATAATTTGGTAAATTGCAAAGTAATGAGAGAATAATAAAAACAAGTTTTAACAAAGGGCAGAAAATAGAATGTTGTATGGGAAATTTTCTAAATGGCATATACAAAGGAAATGCTGATGATATAGATTCTGAAAATGGAGGAAATGTCCAGGTCATTAATTGAAAGGTTATATTTATTTTGAAATAACTTAAAAAGCAGAAAGATCTAGAATGAAAGTAACATCTTTTTTTTTTTATCTAAAGAGACTAATCCTTGTCTAGCTTTAATTTGCAAATAAATGATGAGGAAAATGTTGATTGAAAAGTCTATAGACATTGGGGCAGCTAGGTGGTGCAGTGGATAGAGCACTCACTCAGCCCTGAAGTCAGGAGGACCTGAATTCAAATCTGGTCTCAGACACTTGAAGCTTCCTAGCTGTATGACCCTGGGCAAGTCACTTAACCCCAATTGCCTCAGCAAAAAGAAAAAAAAAGAAAAGAAAAGTCTATAGACATCTGGAGGATAGAGGTTCATTACAAATTTGGAACATAGGAAGATTTGTAAGAATAAATTATGAGGGGAATGTTAAATGAGTACTTTTCTAGAAGTTTCACAATTAGTAGACAGAGGAATGTAGTTGATGTAATATATTTGGACTCTGAGAATGTCTTGTCTCATGAAACAGTTTTGCCAAATTAGTTCAAATTGGTTTGCAAGGAAGACCTATCCCACTGATTAGACCTAGCTAAAGAAACTTAATCCAGGGTATTGGTAAATAGTAACATAAAAAATGAGTGAGGTTTCTTGCTTCAAGGGTCAGTGTCACTCCAGCTGAGTTTAATAGAGAGGCAAGGAAATGAGAAATCTTTAACAAGTGGAAATATTTCAAATCCTTATAAGAGCAGGTTCCCAATGAAGAGGGCTTTGAAATAGTAGAAATGTGAAAAGGAAATAAAAGTCAACCAAGAAGAAATAAACTACTATATCATTTTTCTTGAGAAATAAAATCTGAAACATCTATTCTGAAATATGGAGGAAATTGAAAATGAAAGCAAATATGACATGATAATGAAGGGAAAATTAGAATTATAATATGTGATATCATGAAATACATAATGAATAACATGATCTGGGATTTGGAAAATGTAGAAAGTTATTATGAATTAAGCAAAACAGATTCTTCTTACAACTCAGGGCAAATTCAAGCAAAATGTAGGGAATGTTATTCTGGTATCCATTAAAAAATTCTGAGGCATGAAAGTGTTTCCTAGGCCCCATGTGATTTTATAAAATCACAGGATCTGAGAGTTGGAAGGACTCTGGAGACAATCTGTTCTAAAACTGAGACACTAATATACTGTTGGTGGAGTAGTGAACTGATGTAATCATTCTCAAGAGCAATTTGGAACTATGTCCAAAGGACTATCAAACTGTGCATACCCTTTGAACCAGCAGTGTCTCTACTGGGTCTGTATCCCAAAGAGATCATAAAACAAGGAAAAGGATTCACACGTGCAAAAATGTTTGTACCAGCCCTTTTTGAATTATCAAGGAACTGGAAGCTGAATGGATGTCCATCAGTTGGGGAATAGCTGAGTAAGTTATGGTATATAAATGTGTTCTATAAGAAATGATGAGCAGGATGATTTCAGAAAGTCTTGGAGAAACTTACATGCAGTAATGCTAAGTGAAGTGAGTAGAACCAAGAGAACATTTTATACAGCAACAAGAAGATTATGTGATGATCAATAATGAGGTGATTTGGGCCAGTACTCATTTTGGACTTGTGATAGAGAGCCATCTGCCTTTAGAGAAAGGACTATGGGGATTGAATGTGTATCACAACATAATATTTTTTATCTTTGTTGTTGTTTGCTTTTTTTGTCCTTATTTTTTTCCTTTTTGATTTTTTTTAATGCAGCATGATAAATGTGGAAATATGTTTAGAATTGCACATGTTTAATCTATTTTGGATTGCTTGCTGCCTAAGGGAATGGGTAAGTGGGAAGCGAGGAAAAAAATTTGAAATACAAGGTTTTGCAAGGGATAATGTTGGAAACTATCTTTGCATGTATTTTGAAAAAAAAACAAAAGAAAAGAAAAGAAAAAAGAGGGACAATCTATTCCAATTTGCATTTGAACAATATTCCCTTCTGCAGAAGCATCCTGTGGGTTAACTTCTACCTAATGACCTCTAATAAGGGGAAACTCTCGGTCTGCAAAGGTAGATATCCCTTTAGGGGATATCTCTAATTGTTAGACAGTTTTTCCCTAATTCAATTCAAAATTGGTCTGTCTGCAACTTCCATCTATTACCTTTAGATCCATTCTTTGCTGGCAAGTAGAAAAGTCTAATCCCTCTTTAAACAGTAGTCTTTTGAACACTTGTACATAGCATTTCCTAAACATGATAGTCCTTTAAACACTTGTACATAACTATCATGTCCTTGATGATTCTATTCATCTCTATGGTAAATATCAATTCTTTCAACTGATCTTCAGGTAACAAGGCTTTGAATATCTTTACCACCAGATTTCCTCTGGACACACTCACATATGTCCATGTCAGTCTCAAAATGGAATGCTCAGAACTGAACAAAATACTACAAATGGCTTTGAACCAGGTTCAAACAACCATTCATCCTGAAATTCTACTTATTATTCAACATTCAGTTTCAATTTCACCTCCAACATAAAATCTGTGATCTTACCTAGCTGGAAATGCTCTCTCTATTTTCCCTCCAAACTCACAGAGCATTTTATTCCTCTTATGCTTCATGCTAGTAATACAGTCTGTTCTGTACCAATTTTTCTTATATTTGTTGTATAAAATTACATATTTGTATATCCCTTCTATGGTTATAAGTGCACTAAAGTCAAGAATAATGAATTGCTTATATTTCACCTCTTTTAAGTGTCCATTGTAGTGCAAACTACTATAGCAAGCATCAAGGGAAATCATTCTTAGTTTCCAAATTGTACAAGAATAGGAGGCAGGGTGAGTTTCATCCTCTGGCTGTAGTTCATCAATCCATGCATTACAATAAGCATTTAATAAATGGTTGTCAAAAAAACCAATAGATATTTATTTGACACTGACTATAGTAAAGATGATGATGATAATGCTAGAAAGGACTTATGTCTAGATAGATATGACTTCCATGTTTTCTCTTTATTATGTCCCACACAAAGCTTTGGGGCAGAAAGCTTCATTCTTTGGAGATGCCAAGAATATGTCACGGGTTTTGTAATATTTAAACATCAACCAGATAAAATCTAGTAAAACAGGTATACTTCCAACATAACGTCAGACAAAGGCCCCAAAATGTAAATGATAGAGAAAAAAGGAAGGAGAGAAGGGAAAAAAGAAGAGGAGAAATGATTAGCTGACCTGGAATGAGGAGATTCTCTAATAGAATGACTCTTCCTCCTATAGTTTGAAGACAATAGAATTTTTTTCCCTTCCTTCTTGATACTGGACTTTTAGGCACTGAAACAATGGAATTATAGCAATCAATTGAAATTTCCTTGTTTGTGAAGATGCTGGACCTCTGAACTAGAAACTCCTATTCTAAGAGCAGTGGTTGTAGAATCTTGAAAACTTTCCCAGTCCAGTAGTGAGAAATGTTTGCAACAACCAATGAAATATTGCACCTCTTTTGTCATCTGATGGGCAAGCTGTTATCCCACCATTTCCTATTTCATTCCTATATTAGTAGCTAGGTTGAAGGATTCAAAATCTTGAATCTCCAGAATCTAGAGAAAGTTGATCTCTTTCAGAATGAATGTTGAGAGGATTTTCTTTTTATTATAATTTCCTGTAATTTACCCAACATTCTATTTTAAATTAAATGATCCTTTGTAGGGGTGAGGCACTAATAATTATATGGTGTGATGAGTTATCACTGGTCTGGAAAGAGAAAGATTAGGGCTCAAAGCAAGAGTTTAAATAGGTATAAACTCAAAAGGGGTAAAAAAAATCCAGAGATAACATAGGAAAGAGAGACAGAGACAGAAGATATATAGAGAGCAAAAATCAGAGACAGAGATAGACAGAAACAAAGGCAAAAGTTTATAGGAAAATGAACTTTTCTGATTCATTGAATAAATCATTTAATAATCTGAAACAGGTATTCAGAATGAATTGGCTAATTAATTAGATGTGCAATTTATGAAATATTAGAACAAGCTTTTTAAATTACTTTTAAACCAAGAATAAAAATGAAAAAGAAAAGTGTAACAAGTACAGAATAGAGTGATCACCCCATGTGAGCCATATTTGGGGTAATCATTGCTTAAACTTGCTAGACCTGGGAATGTTATCTGGGATTTATGAATTATTTTTTCAAACAAGTGTTTTCCTTTAAAAAAAATTAGATGTAATTTATTTTATTCTGAACTTAAGAGATAAAACAGGCATTTCCATAACATAGTAGAATAGAAAAAAAGATGATTATACATAAAACTGCAAATCTATTATATACAACTTTCTATTTCTTTTAAATATATAATAAAGTTATCACATTAATTTTTTCCTTTTTTTCTTCCCTCCCCCCAAGATAGCTACAAACACAAATATGTGTTTGTGTATGTGTATGTGTGTGTAGATATTTATTTAAAACTAACCATTCTATACCTTTATACCTCTATCAATTCTTTCTCTGGATATAGATGGCATCTTTTTTCACATTGTCCTTTGTAATTAATTTGGGTATTTGTAATAGTCAAAATGACATAATTACTAAAAGTTATGCTTAAAATATGTTGTCATTGTTTCTGCTCATTTTACTCTTCATTATTTTGAGCAAGTTTTATCCATGTTTTTCTAAGATCATCAAGTTCACCATTTCTTATAGCACAGTAGCATTCCATCAAAATCATACACTACCAGTTTTCTGCTGTTCCCTAATTGATGAGCATTCCTGCAAGTTCTAGGTCTTTGCCACCACAAAAATTTTGCTACCAATAGGTATTTTCTACTGTAATTATAAATGCAAAATGTCAGATAGTGCTGCTAATGATTAATGACAATAATTTATCTGTTTTACAATTTTATTTGATATATATTAATTTCATATAACTTACTGTTTATTATTGTATATGCTACATGTTTAATGATTATACTTTTTGGCTTGTGAAATGCAACTTTATATATAAATGTATGAAAATGCAGGCTGATATATTTTTGTTTGTTTGTTTGTTTGTTTGTTTGTTTGTTTGTTTTTTGCTTTATTAGGGTTAAGTGACTTGCCCAGGGTCACACAGCTAGGGAATGTTAGGTGTCTGAGACCAGATTTGAACTCAGGTACTCCTGACTTCAGGGCTGGTGCTCTATCCACAGCGCCACCTAGCTGCCCCTAGGCTGATATATTTAATAAACATTATGAATTAACAAATATAAAAACATGTAAAAGCTTTTTTATCTTAGGAAAATTTAGCAGAATAAAATGATAAAGTTACAAAAGTTGTTAAATATAGTTATAAAAATAGTTTAAAAGAACTGAAGAATTAGACAATGGAATAAGACCTCAGAAAATACTCGATCAGTATTTCATGAATTACCAAATTTGTTTAATCATACAAAAATAAAAGATAATATTTGTAAGTTGATGAAAAATTTATGGAATTGTTGGATGGTTGATAGATATTAGCAAAAACCATATATATATATATATATATACACATATATATACATATGTGTGTATATGTCTGCATGTATTTGTATTTGGGAGACTGACGTTTTAACTCTCTTTTGAAAAAGACTATTAACTGTAATGGTTAGACAGAGACTGGGAAGACAAAGAGAAAGGACTAAGAAAATGCCTTTCCTGAAAGAACTAGGTTTATTCTTACTATGTAAAGAAATTCTAAAAAGAGGATTCTTGAGATATTTTGGTTGAAAATTCAAGAGAAATGAATGATAGAACTCTGTTCACAGACTTGGTAAAAAGTCAATAATAGGAATATTTAAAAGCTGTGATCTTTCTCACAGGTCAAACATTATATATAATTATAGCTCAATTATTATGTTTTATTATTAACAGATTATTTAAAATCCAAGAGATTAAGAGGTTGTTATATAGAAAAGGAAAACTTATGGTAAGAAGGGAAGAGTGAGATTTTCTGTCTCTGTGAATAGATTTGTACCAAAATGGTTTAAGCAGAACTAATGGGGGGGGGGGATACTGACTTTAAAGAAGAGATGTAAAAAAAATCTAAAAAAGTAAAGATAGAAGAAAACAGAAACTTAATTTTCATAACTTTAAATTGAAAATCTAAATATTCCAATAAAGTGGCAGAAATTGTCAAGAAAAAGCCCCATGATGTTTTACATAAAAACAACATATCTAAAAAGTAAATGTACACAGACACACATGCATGCATACACATATACACAGACACAGACACATGCACAAACACTTAGAAGCTCAAAAAAATTGCTATATAACAGGTGAATTGAAAAAGGAGAAGCTACAATTGTAATATGAGAAAAAAATTTAATTAATTACAACACTAATAGAAATAAACCAGAAAATTGTTTCTAACAAGATCTACAATAGATGTTGTAGGTATTAATATTCTCTCAATGTTGGACAAATTTAACAAAAGGATAAACAAAAGGGAAAAAAATTTGAGTGAACAAACTGTTAGAAAATCTATGGTGAAAGACATATGGTGTCCTTTGAGTGTGAAGAAGAAATAACATACATATTTCACAGCACTATATGACACATTTACAAAAATAACTATGTACTGGAACACAGAAAAATTAATAAAAACATTCCACCCAATGAGTATGTCAATATACAAATCATATAAAAATTAATCGTTATGTTAAAGACAAAGACAATCATGAGAAAATATACAAAAATTCGTGGAATGGAATTAAAGTAGTCCTCAAAGGAAAAAATTATGTTCTTAAGAATGTAAATTAACAAAAGAGAAAAAGAAAAAACAACTGAATAAAAATTTTCAAAATTAGAAAACTAATGAATAAACCTAAAATAAGAACAAAAATAGAAATATCTTTAAAATTAGAGGATCACTAGGTAATTGAAAGCAAAAAGACTATAGGACTGATAATAGTAGCAACTTATTCTTTAAGAGGATTGTTTAAAAGAAAGTGTATAGCATGCTAGGCTTGGAATCAGGAAATTCTGAATTCAAATCCAGAATCAAACACTAATTAGCTGTTTGACATGGCAAGTTACTTAATCTTTGCCAACCTCAATTTTCTCAGTTATAAAATGAGGAAAAAATAGCATTTATCTCCAAAAATTTGTTATGAGGATCAAATAAGATAATATTTAAAGCACTTAGCACATTGATTTGTACATGGTAGATGAATGATCAGAAATTACTATGCATAGTGTCATCAAAACTCAGAATTATATATATATATATGTATGTATATACATATATACATATACACACACACACACATATATATATATATATATAATCTAGTGGTATGTCAATTAAAAAAGTAGTCATAAAGGGGGGAAGCAATTCCAAATCTCAAACTATATAATAAAGCAGTAATCATAAATGAGAGTGGTAGAAGTTAGAAAGAGACCATCATCTTATACTATATCAAATTGAAAATAGATATTTGGCCTAATTGCTATATCAAAGATAACCATATCAGACAGCTAATAGCTATAGTTAGTTAAATGATGAATTCTTAACCAAACAAATTATAGAAGTGATTACAAAAGATAAGATAGATAGTTTTGATTAGGTGAAATTGAAAAGCTTTCCTGGGGGGGAAAATCACTATATCTGAAATAAGAAGAGACGTTATAGATTATCAAAGATCTAAGATAAAGATATTCTAGCTATTAAGGCATTTAAATATAAGAACAAAGACCATTTCTTAGTACATCAAATCAATAGATCAAAGGGTATGAAGTCATTCTCAAAGGGTTTTGGAAAAACAGGACCATTAATGTATTGTTGGCAAAATTATTAATCTATCATTTTGGAAAGCAATTTTGAATTATGCAAATAATGTGACTAAAATATATATGTATATACATATATATATGTATGTATGTGCATGTGTATAAACATGCACACAAACACACATACACACATATACATATATATCTTTTAATACAGAGATTTCATTTCTGGGAATATTCCCCAAGGAGGTCCATGGAAAATGAAAGGCTTGCTATATACTGAAATATTTTTAACAGCACATTTTGCTGTAATAAAAAAGTGGAAACAAAGTAGATGTCTATGGAGTTGGAAGTGGCTAAAATATGTGATACATGAGTATATAAAATTATCATATTGTTAAGAATTATGAATATGATAAATATGACAAAATAATGAAAAGTAAAGTAAGCAGAAAAGAGAAAACAATGTACATAATGAGCAAAACAATATAAATGGAAAAGTAATAACAAGAGAGCTGAAATTAAAAACTTCTAAATTATGACCTACTTGTCTTCAAATAAAAGAGATAAAAAGGTACTACCTTCCCTTATTTGCAGAGGTAACAGACATGGAACCCTACAGATTATATGACTTTTTATGTGCATATAGCTTAGTTTCATTAAGCTTTTTTAAAAAATTTTATTGATAGGCTTGATTTTACAGAAAGGGAAGGGGAAAGTTACATTGGGAAATACAGATAATATAAAACCAAAAGTTAATAACGAAATTATTTTTAAGAGCTAATGAGAAAAGATGTTTCTTTACCTTGTTTAGTAAATACAACTTAATCCCTTGGAGTGGGGCTCAGAACTAATTGATTAATTAGTGATAGAATTGTCACTTTTATAATTTATGAGGAAACATCAGAACATATTTCTTGATTGCCAAGATGAAAATAATTAAGGAAAATGAATCAATAGCAGATGAAGAAAGGAGTTAAAATCTTACAAAGGCTACAAATGAAGATATCCTTGCCTAAAACTAGGCTAGATAGTTGCCTGTGCTAGATAGTAGATGGAAAATCAAAAGACATACTAGCTAAAATTCACATAACACTTGAAGTATTGAAAATGTTTTATGTAGTTTGCCTTATTTAGTCCTTACAGAAACTATATGAAGTAAGCCTGACAACTATTATTAGCATTTTCATTTTACAGATGAGTAATCTGGTTTTTAATAAAGTTCTGTGATTTGCTTATAGCAAATAAGTTTTAAAGGCAATCTTTGAACCAAAGTCCTACAATCATTCTACTACACTGCACTGTCTCTTAGCTTTTCCCTTCCTGTTCTAGAAGAAAACATTTTAAAGATTTCTTTTGATTGGTTTATCTGGAAATTCTATGCTGTATCTATATTATTTGTAAATGTGCTATATCTCTACCATATTTTTTCTTCACATTACTTCTTTGTCAATGGTTTTTTTATTTTTCTGATAACATCATAGAGAGAGCTTATATGCAATATAAATTTTTCTTTAAGACTTTATAACTAAGAGCTGTTGATCTTCTAAAATAAAAGAACCTGAAGCTTTTGGCCCTGTTGACCACCTTATCTTCCTAAATGCTCTCTCCTTCCTTGCTTTCCATATTTCTCTGATTCTCTTCCAACTTACATAACTTCTTGTCCATTGTTGGATTATCACTAACATTCATTCCACTTTCATTTGTGAGTTTGTCTTGGTTCTCCTGTCTCTCTATATACTCTCTTCCTTTGTTGATCTCAGCAGATCTGTTGGGTTCAGTTATGCAGATAGGAAACTTCCAGATCTACTTATCTAGTCTATCTCCTGAACTTAATTCCCTTATTACCAGCAGCCTAATGAATATTTCAACCTGCTTAGCCTTTATGCATCTCAAACTCAACACAACCAAAATAGGACACATCATCTTTCTTTCCAAACTTACCTATCTTTCTAATTCCCCTTTTTCATAAATGATACCATAATCCTTCTACTCACTTACATTCATGTTATGGTCATCCTCCCCTCTTCCTTAAGTGTTGATTCTATCCCCACAATGTCTCTAGCATTTCTTCTCCTTTATTCACTGATTCAACTAAAGCATTTTGGGTCAGGTCTGAATCACTTCTTCCAGCTTTATTGAAACAGCCTCTAAACTGATCTCCTATACTCCAGTCTCTTCCCTTTCAATTTTTTTTTCAGGAGAACTGCTGTTTAATCACATCTGACCCACCTTGTAACAATTAAAAGACTACTAATATAGTCCAAGCATGAAGTGATTTAGGCTTAGATTAGGATGTTTACCTTAGAAATTATTAAGAAGAAAGAATTTATAGGTCTTGGGAACTGGTTAGATGTGGGAAGAAAGGAGATGGGGGAGAAATGAGTTTAAGATGTGTAACATATTTTGTTAGTCTCAGAAATAAGATAAACTGCAGAGAGAATTAATTGTAGGAGGAAAATGAAGAGTTCTTTTGAGGCATATTGAGTTTAAGGTGTTGGTAAGACATACAAGTAAAGGTGAAAGGCAGGTGAAAGTAAAAACTAAGAGCTGGAGATTGTGATTAGGTTATATAAGTTTTTAAGTCAGCTAATGAAAGTCTATAAAACTGTCCTAGTTTCGGTCTTTACTTCCTAGGAGATCTACTAATTGTCTTTGAAGATTCTTATACCTCCTGAAAGTATCTTACTCTCTAAGGAAAGACAGAAAATTCTTATTTAAGTGAGAATTCTAGAAAGACAGTGGAAATTATAATTAAAATAATGTTTAAAAATTACAAAACTTATAAGAATATCAGAGACCTAATGTTAAAGTATGCTTTTTATTTCTTGACAGAGAGATGGACTATAGGTATAGAAAAAAGGGAATACATTTTCAAATAAGACAATTGAGTACTAAATGGTTTTATTCCATTTTATTGATTAGTTGAAAGAGAGGACATTATTTGATGAGGGGATTCATTGGGGAGGAAAGTGATGATTCTTTTAAGGAAACATTTTAAATATTTTTAAAGAAAAATTTTAAAAACAACAATTAAAGAAACAAAAAATTTAAAAATAAACAAAGACAGTAGAGAATTGAATAAGGATCATGAAATAGTACCACATATCGAAGGAATTGCTAAATTTTGTCCATTTCTGCTTCCTTCTCAAATCCATTCTTTTCTTTCTACTCACCCAGTTAACTATCCTAGCTCATGTCCTTACCCTCCTTACCTGTACTATTATAATAGCCTCTGAATTGGTCTCTCTCCATTTTCCACCTTACTGCTGAAATGATTAAAAAAAAAAACAACAACAGATAAGACCATGTTTCTCCTCAACTCAGTACACTCCAGTGACTCCTTATTGTCTCTAGAATTAAAAATAAATTCTTTGTTACTTAAAACCCTTTACAACCTGTTCCTTAGTATATATTCCCCACATTATTTTCCATTACTTATCAATTGTCCAGTAAAACTAGACAGTTTCTTTATATTTCTTTATATTTCTCTCACATGACATTTTACCTTCTGTTTGTCTTTGTACTGACTGTCCTACATTTCTGAATTAGATCTCTCTAAAATAGATCTGTTTTTTTTTATCATTTCAGCAGTATGGTAGAAAATGGAGAGACCAATTCAGAGGCTATTATAATAGTCCAGGTAAGGAGGGTGAGGACACGTGCTAGAATTTGTTATTTTTTTTAAATTACAACTCTGCTCAAGCATAACTTTCTACAAGAAACATTCTCCCCAAATTCTAGAAACTTTACCAAACAAATATGACTTTGTGTTTATTTTTCATATTACCATGGAACATCTCTTCTGTTATACTTCCCCAACTTACATTCATACATGGAAGTTGAATCCTCAGAGGTGGTTATCATGTTTGGATTCTAAGAATAACCTTGTGAGTCTGTATTTTTAACCCTATTGCTCATGAACCCCCACCAGTTTGTTTCCATTAACAATAATGAAAGAATAATTACTAAGCTAGTATACACAAATAGTCCTTAACAATGGCATTGACTATGCTGACATGCAAAAAAAATAGGTACAAAACATTTCTTCCCTAAACTTGGGGTGTGCCCTCCCACAAATACATAAGACATTTGTGAGCAGAGTGGAATCAATCTTAGAATAGAATGATAGTAAGGCACATGTGTGGGATACATGTGTTATAAAATCAGCACATGATTCCTGCTACTACACAGCATAGAAATCCTTTCTCTCTTCATAAAGTCCAATTAATTCTCCTCTCAGGCACAGTATCTCTGTTAACTTGTTCATCTGGTTTCACAGAGTCTGTTCTTCCCCATAGCCAGCCCTCTTCTCTGGGGAAGACATTGTGGCTAATAAGGGTTAAGGAAAGAGAAATATCTTTCCCCAATGAGTAAAGATTTGGGCTTAAACCAACTCCTTCAGTTCCTCTCCCTACCAAAGACCAAGGTGGAATTGAAGGTATTGTGCCCCTAAGGTTTGGAAAAGGGAATATGCAGGTGTTTGTTCTTGTTATATCATTGAAACAAATACTGTGTTAATTTTAAATAGTAAAATGGAATGAGGGTACTAGTCATTGGTCCCATAAAATTGGGCAAGCATATCCAGTGGGGGATTAAGCCAATGGAAAAAGATAATAGACACCTCACAAATCCCTGAAAGTACCCTAAATCACCAAGGGGGCAATATAGCAGACCTAACCCTGAAAGAATTGGGTTAGAACATATATTTTTCAATATAATATTCCATATTAAAGACAAACAACTTTGAAAGACTTAAGACTTAAATATAGTGCCTGGCACATAGAAAGTGCTTAATAAATCTTTATAGGAAGACTGGCTTTGGTTAATATTGGTTGATGACAGTACTCATATGAACCCTGGAGGTTTGCAGGTTTCTAAAACAAAGGAGTGATTCTCCATGTTAAGCATAGTCTTGGAATTCCTTCTGTCATCTTCACAATACAGGTCAGATCTTGTGAAAATGGCCTACTCATTCTTGGGAAAAATAAGGAAAAATCTTGCTGTGCTATACCGGGCTTGTCTGAACCTACAAACTAGTCTGCTTTCTTATGCAACCATTTTCTATGCGCAGACTACATATAAAATATTCCAGCTGCCCCAAGCATTAATTTTTTATAATGGAGTTGAAAAAAAAGTCAATATTCTTAAATAAACTTCTTCCCCCAGCCCTGACATTTCTATTCAATAATGAGAGTGGCTACTGTTTAATGGGGTATTTACCCTTGTTTTTAATCACTAAAGCATGTCATTTCATGAGCCTGCTTTCCAGCTAACCCCTGGCAGATACTCTACTCCTGATCTCAAATTTTCAAAATTAATTATGTTGCCTGAATTAAAGTAGCCTCCCCTCCTCATGTCCCCCACTGTTTCCTTTTTAGTCTATCTATCCATCCACTAGGGAAGAGTTAAGTGTTAGGAAACTTTCAACTTTTTTTTTTTAATCTTGGAAAACAAAACAAAACAAAATAAAAAAAAATCAAGAACACTGAGCAAGACAACAGAACCAAATAAGGAAAGTAAAACTCAAATAGAATAAAAAAAAATATCCCGGGAGGCTGATTTGTGAGTCTAAACAAGATTACTGCACTACACCACATTTTATAAAGGAATTTGGCTCCTGCAAAATCAAAAATTAAAAACAAAAATTATTATTAGTGTCATTGTTCTGGAATAAAGTATAGTGAGAATATATGCAGCAGGGCTAACATAGCCTTTGACACATCCTGGTTGGGCATAGGAACAGTATTTTTAGCTCTTTCTATCCCTAGCCATCCCCCTCCTCTCACCTTTCCCTTCCCTTCCCCCATCCTCTCCCTAGCCATTATGACTTTAGATCTATTCCCAGCTTTATGGAACATTAAAGAACACTTGCTGTTCCAGTCTAAACTGAACAAATTGATGAAAAGATAGCAATCCAGCAAGTAAACAAACAAGGGTATTTTTTTTTTACATGTCATTACCTGTGTTCCAGTTTTGATATGGTGATAAGCTGTAGAATTTCATAATGAATTAAGTCTAACGTTTAAGAAGCTAATTTTAAATTCAAGGCAGCCTGCATGGATATGGTTAGCTGAGAGGACAATTGCACCAAAAGAATGTACTGCCATTTTACCCTCCAATGGCAAATCCTAGAGTTATACTGCATGGATTATACTGTGGAGATGTTAATATATAAATATATCCTCATAACTTTCTTTTTCTTGGCTTTCTAAAATCATAATTTCTCTTGAATTTATTAATATTAAAAGCAATTAAAGTTTATTGAGGCAGACTTTTTCAGGGAATGAGCCACACCCTGCCTGTAAAGGAACCCCTTTTGAAGGGGAATTAACTTTTCTCATTCACTCCAGTATAGTTTAGTCATTGCTCCACGCTATATTAGGGCCTACTGGATTGAAAAGACTAGCCTAATTTTCAGAGATAGTAGAAAGCCTATCAAGAAAGTTAAATGACAGACCTTGGAAATGTTTGGCAGAATGAACATGCTTTTCAATCTAGAAAACACAATACAGTATATGATATAGGGACTATGTCAATATTAGAATGGTTAATTTTGATATTTCTCATCAGCCAGAACCTTCCATTGCTGAACATTGGGTGACGTATCATAGACATGTTCAGTTTCTTGGAAAATGATTTGTGTAAATGTGACCCAATCATCTGAATAAACATAAACAATCACTATCATCATAATATCTAATTCCTAGCATTTAGATAACTATTTTAAAGTTTTTAAAACACTTTAAAAATATATTTCATCCTATGCTTCACAACCCTGACAAGTAGATACTATTATGACTCCTATTTTGTAGATAAGAAAATTTAGAAAGAGAGGAAATAATTGCGTAGGGTTACACAGTCCATATATTTCTGAGGTTTCACTTGGTCTTCCTGCTGTCAGGGGAAGATAGATGGCATAGTACATGTAAGGTCAGGTTTATTCGATTCACTTCAATACAAATGTGGTCTCAGAGTAGTCACTTAGCCATGCTTACCTCAATTCCTCAATTTGTAAAATGAGCTGGAGAAGGAAATGACAAACCATTCCCAGTATCTTTGCTAAATGGGGTAAACAACTGAAAGGCAATAACTTTTGATATCACATCCAGTTTTATTTCTATTGAGCTACTTGGCTGATTCCAGGTGAATGTATTTTTAAAAAAATATATTAGTATGCTTATGTTTGGCACATAAGGAAATATGATAACTTCAGTTGTGTTTTTAATTTTGAAACAAAAATGTATGGGGTATCCAGAGGAACACCTGATTAAAAAGGTTTCAAAAACAATATTTTCAAACCTTTAATTTGATTCATAGCTATATAGTACCTACAACTTTGTAGAAATCACACACACACACACACACATATAAAAGAAAAATGATAGAAACTTGAACACTAGAGCCATCATTTCATCTTGTATTGTATGAATACACAAATGTGGCCACCTTACAGTAGACATTTTAATGTCAAGATCAGAACTAAATTTTTTTATAATAATGCTGTTTTATTTTTCAAAATACATGCAAAGATAGTTTTCAATATTCACCCTTGCAAAATCTTGTGTTCAAATTTTTCTCCTTTCATCCCCTAGATAGCAAGCAATCCAATATAGGTTAAACGTGCAATTCTTGTAAACATATTTTCAAGAAAAAAAAAGCAAGCAAACAACAATAAAGATGAAAATACTATGCTGCGATCCATATTCAGTCCCCATAGTTCTCTCTCTGGATGTAGATGGCTCTCTCCATCACAAATCTATTGGAATTGGCATGAATCACTTCATTGTGGAAAAGATCTAACTCCATTACAGCTGATCATTACATAATTTTGTTGTTGCTATGTACAATGTTCTCTTGGTTCAATTCACTTCACTTAGCATTAGTTCATGTAAGTCTCTCCAAGCCTTTCTGAAATCATCCTGCTGATCAGAACTAAAATTTTTTTAAGAGAATTGTTAGTTTTTTGTTAATAATTGTTTCAAAACGTTCAAAACATATTTTGTTTAATAATCTTTAATTTATCAAAATTTTATATAATTTTAATAAGCTTTAATAATAAAAAATATGTGGGATTAAAACCATTTTGAAAGAACTATCTCACATTCATCAAATTAGCAAAAACAAAAACTATAAAATTCAATATAGGCAAGGCTGTCCCTCATCTATAGGGGTAGAATCTGAATTTGTGATTTTTGTTGGTACAAGGAACTCCTAGAAGAAAATTCCTCCTCCACTGCATGTGGGTACCTTTGCTACAGCTTAGAGTAGTTATCTTGAGGGGAAAGAGGTAAAGGGAGCTCTCCAAGATCACACAGACAGTATATGTCTATTTGTATTTGCATTTTCTATTTGACAAGATAAAATACTGAATACATGAATAAATGGAATAGTATTTAATGAAAAATCTTGAGAAATAGATATTACTAGCATTAGACAGTCATTAGTTTGCTTTTTGATGTGCTTCTGGAAAGTCAATCAGCCAGTCTGGAAAAATAGCCAATGCAAAATAAAAGGATTTTTTTTAAAATTCCTATCTCTTTATTAAGTAGGTCAATGGTACAATGGTGAAAATGTCAAACCCTGGCTCAAGAAAGTTTGAATTTGACTCTTGTTCATTTTATAATCACTTAGCTTGAGGGGGTAGCTTTGGAGGTCTTAGACTCCTTGAAAACCAAAATCTAGAGCTATTTGGCTGATTGACTGGCTTATTCTTTTGTCTCAATCCTTATCCAGATGAAGTCTTTCAAATGAGAAACTAAAAATGGTGGCCCAATGTGTCACATCTAAGCACTAATTTCTTGGTTTTTCTTGATCACCTAGAATTATATCAAATTGATTTCCTCCCCAGAGGGCATCTCTCCATAAAAATCAACCTCAGAATTTAGGTTATTGACATTATAGGAAGTAATCCAGCAAAACAAAGCTAGGGTATTTAATTCTAATCAAAAGCACTGATTTTGATTGTCTCCCAAATCTCTGAGTTCCAAATGGTAAAAAAAAAAAAAAAACAGTCTAAAAGGAAAAACAATGTCCCTTTCTTTTAGAGGAGAGATGCAAAAAAAAAAAATCAAGTTGCTTTTTTTTTTTAAACAAACTTTTAGTGGTTGTTTGAATCAGCTAACTAGGCATGTGACTCAGTATATTAACTCTTGTCTTACTTTGCTGATGTACATCTTTTTTTTTTCCTAGAGCATTTTTTTCCTAAGTAGCTTTATTTTTTTCTTGATTAAGTTGTAAGAATTTCTAGTGCAGAAAAGCTTAATGTACATAGGCATATACTATTTGGCCAAGTAAAGAAAAAAAAATCAGCTTGTTTAGGTGAACTCTTGTTAGTGGTACCTTGACTGTTCTATCAACATTTGAAAAGATCATCCTATGAAAGTCAAATTACCTGAAGATTGATCAAGCAGATAAAAAATGATTTTCTGGAAATAAGTCTTTGAGGAGCATAGTATTTATGAGCAGTTGGAGTAGGGAAGAAGAAAATGCTACATTTTAGTCAGAACTGAAAGATTTTTAGCAACTTCATGTAGAATCAAATACCTAGAAACATATGTAAAGAAATGGTAATAATTGATATTTTCTAATATTCCAATATTAATTAAATTTATTATTAATGACCATTGATATCTCCTTTGAATGTTGTACAAGAAGTATTCCTATAAAGTGGTATGAATTTTTTTTAACTTATCACAAACAGCAGTATTTTAGGGCTGGAAGAGACTTTACAAAATATCTAAATGAAGAACCTCAAGAGGAAAGGAAGTCCTATAGAGTTTAAATAACTAGAAAACATCACACTGGGAGTAAGTGTGTTCAGCCATGTCACACTTTCACTTAACAACCATTAGTAGCTCCCTATTGTTCATCCTTCATTTAAAAATTTTTTTATTAAAGCTTTTTTTTTTTTGCTGTGGCAATTGGGGTTAAGTGACTTGCTTGGGGTCACACAGCTAGGAAGTGTTAAGTGTCTGAGACCACATTTGAACTCAGGTCCTCCTGACTTCAGGGCTGCTGCTCTATCCACTGCACCACCTAGCTACCACCAAAGTTTTTTATTTATAAAACATATGCATGGGTAATTTTTCAACAATGACCTTTGCAAAACCTTCTGTTCCCAATTTTCCACTCCTTCCTCCCACCCCATCCTCTATATGTCAGGTAGTCCAATACATGTTAAATATGTTAAAATATGTGTTAAATCCAATACATGTATACATATTTATACAGTTATCTTGTTGCACAAGAAAAATCAGATCAAGAAGGAAGAAAAAAAAAGCCCGAGAAAGAAAATAAAATGCAAACAACCAACAACAGAAAGAGTGAAAATGCTATGTTGTGGTCCCACAACTCAGTTCCCACAGTCCTCTCTCTGGGTGTAGATAGCTCTCTCCATCACTGAATAATTGGAATTAGTTTGAATTATCTCACTGTTGAAGAGAGCCATATCTGCTGATGTAAATCTTAATGGCTTTAAATCTACTTCAGCATTCCCATGGATGGACAGATTCAAATAAGATGAAATTCTGTAGAGGAATAAATTGCAAGTCCTACATTCAGATTCAAAAACATGAACTTGCTTAAGTGCAAGATGGAGGAGACATAGTTTTGTGTAAAAATGATCAAGGGATTTTAGTGGTTTGCAAATTTAATATTAGTCAACAATGTGAAATGGCAACCAAAATAAATAAATAAATGCATGAATAAATAAATGCAAGACTAGGCTGTATTAAGAGAGGTATAATATATAAAATGAGGAAGTAAATAGCTTTGTTCTATATATTCTCTCACCTAGAGTATCATGCTCAGTTTTAGCCATTATATTTTAAGAATAACAAACGGGAATATGGCAAAAGAAGACAATCCTTTTGATAGGATGATAGGATAGAGAGAACTGATCATTCAAAAGTCAAACTGAAATAATTTGGGCTATTGAACCTGGAAAAGAAAATATTGAGGGGGAAATCCATTACTAGATATAAGTATTTGAAGGTCTATCTTGTGGAAGAAGGATTAGGTTCATTAGACTCTTTGCCAGAGGATAACAGTATAATATTTATGACAATGAGGCTGATTTAGGATTGATGGGGAAGGGGTAAAAGTTCCAGGGGGAGGGAAAAGAAGGGAAGATAAGGAAAATGACTAGAAAGGAGAAGGGTAGGAAAGGGAAGGGAAAAGAAGGAAAAAGTGTAGGGAAGGGGAAAGGACAGGGTAAAGAAAGAAAAACGGTAGGTTAGGGAAAGGAAGACAAGGGAAGAAAAAGGGTGGGGGGGAAGGTGTAGAAAAGGAAAGAAAAGGAAAACACACAGGAAAGAGAAAAGAAGGGAAGGGAAGGAAGGAGAGGAGAAAAAGGAAAAGAAGGGAAGGGGAAAGGGCAGGATTGGGAAGGAAAATGGGTAAGTTATGGAAGGGAAGTCAAGGAAAGAGAAGGAAAAAGGGTAGGGAAGAGAAGAGAAGAGAAGACAAGGAAAGGATAGAGAAAGGAAGTGAAGGAAAGGGAAGGAAAAAAGGAAAGAAAGGGAAGGGAAGGAAGAAAAAGAAAGGTAAGAGAAAAGAAAGGAAAAGAAGGAAAGGAAAGGGAAGGAAAAGAAAAAAATGAAGGAAAAGGAATGAAAGGAAAAGGATAGAATGGAAGGAAAAGGAAAGGAAGGGGAGGGAAGGAAGGGAATAGAAAGGAAGGGAAGGATAGAGTGGAAGGGAAAGGAAAGGAAAGGAAGGAAAAGGTAGGAAAGGGCAGGGAAAGGAAAGGAAGGAAAGGAAAGAGAAAAGGGTAGGGAAAGATAGGAAAGGGAAGAGAAGAGAAAAGAATAGGGACTGATAAGAAAGGGAAGGGAAGGGAATGAAAAGGAAAAGAAGGAAAGAAAAAAGGGAAGGAAAACAAAAAAGATAGGGAAGAGACAGGAAAGAATTAAGTTCCTTAAAAATTAGAGCTATCCCAAGTGAAATGAATAACTCTTGGAGGTGATGGGTTCCTCCTTACTAGAAGTCTTTAAATAGAATTCATTATTAGTCATTCATGGTCTCTAAGGTTTTTTTTCTTGGACTGATATTCTGTAATTTTAACCATTGAGACTACATTTAGGGGATTAAATAGAGACTGCAAAAGGAAGTAAAACCCTCAACTGACAATCCAGGCCCCTTCTGCTCATCTTCACATAGAAAATAAACAACAACCACTTAGATTCTATCTAGACCACAGGAAAATTGCTGGTCATTTCAGTAAGGAAAATAAAAACCTATCAAAGGTATATTGTTTTGTTTTGTTTGTGATTTTTTTAAAGATAATCTCCAACTACTTTGCAGTACCTGAATATCTGACCCAGTATAGAGATAAATGTTGGAAACTGCTGTTAGCACAGTTTTGAAATATTTATTTATAAGATTATGTAGCTAGAGTTGGAAATTACTTTAGTGCTCCTCCATTCATCTAGAGTAGCTCTTTTGTTCCACATCTACTTCACAGAGATGAGGAATTTAGGAAAGACTCAAACAGATAGTAGGTAGAGAAGCTAAGGATT
Organism: Myrmecobius fasciatus; assembly: GCA_023553655.1. Taxonomy (NCBI): domain Eukaryota; kingdom Metazoa; phylum Chordata; class Mammalia; order Dasyuromorphia; family Myrmecobiidae; genus Myrmecobius; species Myrmecobius fasciatus. The sequence goes on along the minus strand of JAJPUD010004828.1, from coordinate 78,176 downwards.
CAAACCCAGGCCCAATTGACTTTCCATTTTCCTATATTACATATTTCCAAACAAGATCATCTGAAAAGTGATGGAAAGGATTTTTTAATTAGCTATCCTGACTTTCTTGTTTCTTTGAAAATTAAACTGGGCCTCATTTACAGGGGCTGATCCATGATAAGTAACCTGTCATCGACTAAGGATAGCATCTTCACTAAATGGAGTCATTGACAGATGGCAGATTATGACTCCACCAAACTTTTACATTGACAGGGAAAATGGCATTTAAGGGAGTTTCCAAACCTGCAACCTCTCCCTTTTCAAGTCTGTGTGACTGTACACAAGGGCTGCAATTGCCCATTTGACTTTTCCTACCCCAAAGATACCCATACCTATAAACATGCTTAAGATTTCTTTTTTTAATTAAGGAAAGGAATGAATTTGTATAATATTTATGTTTACTGTTTTTAAAATTGTCATTCATTTGAACTGAACTGAATATAATTGAACTGGGAAAAAACTCCAAGATACCTATATGAGGTACCTGGACTCATCTGGGTTCTCTGGGTGAGTGATTGCTTCTGCCTCTGTCCTCTCCATTGAAACTGTTGAAGTAGAAACTCAAACCTTATGTTTTTCATTATTACTAAAACTCTGCTTGTATCCCAAATTGGTGAAATTCATATGACCTTTCTACTAAGAGACCAAAGATTCTAATGGAGAAACAGTGGAACTGAAAACTTGGCTTAGATCCATTTCTGCCTCCAGTTTATTCTGGGTTTTCAGGCAAAATACCAAATCTGGCTGTGTCTCCATTCTTCAATTTACCAAATAGATTTAAGACTTGTCCTTGCCTCCAAGGTGAGAATTCTTTTGTGAGAAAACTGCTGAAAGTAGTTCTTAATTAACACTGCTGTTTCAAAGACTCTACATATTGTGGTGAAAAGCGTATGGGACATGACTTCAAAAGACCTTCAAGGTCAAGGTTCAAGTCCTGCTTCAGTTTCACAATAACTATGTTGGCTTGGGGGAAAAAAAATTACTTACCCTTCCCAAGCCTCTTCTCACGTTCCTCTTCTGAAAAAAATAAAAATATAGGATTTAAATCTAAAAAAAGGAAATAAGAAATGATTAGTCTTAATCTCTTATTTTACAGATGAGAATAATGAAACTCGGAGAAATTAAATAACAAATCTAAGCAGAGCCAGTAGTCAAACAGTTATCTGACTCTGCATTTCATGCCTTTTCAGTTACCAGTGATACTTACCTTATAGAGTTGCTGGGAGGAAAAATAGACCTGGTCCTCTCTTGCTACTTGGAAGTCCAAAATTACCTTTTATCTGTTTATCTGTTGTGTAAAAACATGGAATATATCTATATGTGTACCTGTTTTCCCTGATTTTAGAATGTAAGCTTGGAATTCTTTGGATCCCAAGAGACTAATGCTTGTTGATGACCTATGTGTAAAGCACTATGTAAAAAATAAAATACTGGATGGGCTGTGCTTGTGGGCCTTTTATGGTTAGCATTTCTTGCATATGTAGGAATAAATTGCCTATCCCATGCCTTATTCATACCATGCATATATTTTTTACTCCTCATTTTTGTAGAAGTCCTAGCTATAAGAGATATAACCTAAGTCTTAAGACATAATTTTTTTCCTGACATTGAGGAATAGCAGATTAAAGGAAGAACAAATTCAGCTCAAACAGTATGCTCCACTCAAACAGAACAGGGATACCCAAGCCCTAAGAGGCCAGCTGAGGAGTTCGTTCTTCAATGCTAGAGGGGTAATTTTATCAATTGCATGCAAATTTCCAATTCTATGCTCTCACACCAGCTTTCCACTATACCTGAATACATCTCTATTCTTACTTTTGCCTCTTAGAATCTCTGGCTACCTTTAAGACTCTGCTTGAATACCACCTTCTGAAAGAAGGTTTTTCCTAGTCCTTTTAGCTGCTAATGACTTTTCCTCTAAAGTTACCTTCCATTTACTTCATAGTTGTCTTGTATAAATCTATCTGTGTCCGGTACAGAATGTTTACCCTCATTAGGCTGTAAGTTTCTCGAAAGCAATTTAATTCAGTGACTGGATCCTACTAAGGATCCAATAGATAGATATCCAATATATAGGGACTGTACATATGATTGCATCATCAGAGGAAATTTCTTAGTAAGAAAACATTTACTAATGCAAATAAATATCTACTCTACAACTTACAGTATTACAAAGCTGCCTAGAATACCGAGAAATTACCTAGTGATTACATTTGCACAGGGTTACATAGCCAGTATTTGTCAGTCAGAGGTCAGATTCGATTTCAGCTCTTGGTTTTAAGGCTGGCTGCCTTTCTACTATAATATCATACCTGCCATTTCAAAGTTTGCTATTGTTCAGTCGTGTCTGACTCTTCATGACTTTCTTAGCAAAGATACTAGAGTGGTTTGCCATTTCCTTCTAAGGCAAACAGACTTGCCCAGAGTCACATAGCAAGTAAGCTATATTTAAACTCATGTTGATTAATAAAAATATAAATAATAACTTTCTGGCTAGTTTGGACTAAAGCCTCTGAGAAGTCCTAAATCACTAAAGAAATTTGAAAAGAAATAACTCTTAACAGAAAATCAAAATTGGAAGGCTCTACCTCTGGATACATCAATTTGAAAAAGCTCTCAGAAGGACAAAAGGAAAGTTTAGAAGCAGGTGGATGACTCTTCCCAGAAGAATTAGAGGCTTCTTCCCAGCCTTTTCCTTTTTCTGGCTCACTCTTGAGCTTATTAAGAGAAATCAGCATTGAATTTTAACTTTTCAGGGAAAACAATGAATACTCACCATTTTTCATTCTCCCATTTGCACTATTGCCTGAAGCAAGAGATAAGATTAATTAGTAAGATTTGCTTTGATATTTAAAAGTTTGTCTTCAATATATTTACTTTTTTAAAAAATGGTTCAATGAAGATAAGATAATTGTTTTTTCCAACATGAAGTATGAGAGACTGAAGAAAAGTCTGGATATTTGATTTCACTAAATACAATTGGTTTGGTAATCAACTGATTGCTTAAAGGTCTTTAAAATTTTTGTGACCTATTTGAAATTGGCATTTTTAAGGGTCAGGTTTTGGGTTTTTTATTTTTTTAATTTTTCATAGGTGGAACTAGGTACTTTACCCTAGCCTAGACTAATCACATTGACTCTAAGCAGACTTATCCACTTGCACTACCTACCTTCTAGGATTGTTGGAATGAATAAATAAATCTGGTCCTCTTAGTTGATGGTACTTATACACCCAAAATAACCTTTCATCTGTTTTGTAAAATTTCAAATATATCCATATATGTACATGTTTTCCTTGATTTTAGAATATAATAAAGTTCAGAGTTCTTTTTGTTTTGTTTTGTTTTCCTCTAGCCATTAAAGAGAAAAAGGGAAAGGGCAGCAAAGTGCTGAGCCTACCACAATGACCTCTGCTGGCCAACATATAAATTATTATTAGAGTGATTATGTTTCTTTACAACCTACAAAATTGAGAACAGTCACTAATGTAATTGAAATATACAAAAAATCCCTCCAGATTGCAAAAGAAAATGGAAAAAGCCAATATAAACCCAATGTGAAGCCCAACAAAGAGATTAGGAAGACCTACACCCTTTATATTCCTCCCACTGTGTTAGCCAGTTACTTGGGCAGTTTTGGAAGGAGAGACCTTTTAATAGGAGAAATAATATTCTGGAGCCTTCCTATGGTCCAAGGTCCAGCTTTTTTACCCCTCAGAATGCACATCCTGGGGAGATGGTTTAACAATGGTAAGTTATTGTAAAAGACCCATTGGAAGAAATTTGCTCACCCTCATGGGATGAACTACCTTCTCCAATGTGCCAAATTGGAAAGCATTTTTCAGCAATGCCTTTCTCTAATTCCCAACTCCACAATTTTTTTGACATTTCCTTAGTTTCTTTATTTCAAGCAATAATAATAAGTTCATTATCCCTCCCCCACTCAATCTTTGGTATCTTTGCCTCCTTGATATTCTTTATAGATCGTTTAAAGATTTTTTTAACTTTTTATTTTCAAATATTTTGATAGTTTTCAACATTCACCCTTATAAAACCTTGTGTTCCAGAATTTTCCCTCCTTTCCCCCCATTCCTTCCCTTACAGAGCAAGTAATCCAATATATGTTAAATGTGCAATTCCTCTGTACATATTTCCTCAAATATCATGCTGCACAAGAAAAATCAGATCAAAAAAGGAAAAAAATGAGAAAGAAAACAAAAAGCAAGAAAATCACAACAAAAAGGTGAAAATACTATGTTGTGTTCCACATTCAGTCCCCACAATCCTCTTTCTGGGTGAAGATAGCTCTTTCCATCACAAGTCTATTCTCTACCCCGAATTTAGTTGCTTCATAAGGAAACTCAAGAAGTAACGGACACTACTCTAGTCATTCAGAACAATTCCATACTTTCAGCTTCCTGGCTAAGTTATTTCCAGTTCCCAAATTTGCTTCATACCCATTGGCAGCAAATCAAAACTTTTAATTTTTAAAAAAGTCAGTTATATACTTCTAGACTGAAACCAACTGGAGACTGCTGACATTTGACCTATAGGATTCTCCATTGTTCAGCTTTTATAGGAGATTTTTTCCCTTCCTTTTTAGAGAGTTCCACACAGAACAGATGTGTAGTAATAAACTTATCTTCTAATTCCAAATGATTAAACACCATATCCTTTTTTTTTCTTAACATTTAAATATACAAGATTTTCCATTAGGGTACTCTGTTGACTCTGATAACAGTTTCACAACCATTATGTTTATTTCCATAGCTATTTGTTAAAAGCTAATAGGAAAAATAATAGAATCTAATTGGAAAGCAAAGCAAACACGGTAGAGCCCTGAATGTTTCAGTTAATAAGCAATAGAGTATGTATTGATTTCATTTTATAAACAACATTAATCCTCAATAACAATTAGTGTACAGACAAGGTGTTTGTTTAAGTTATCTGATAAGACAGGTTCAAACATTTGGAGTATTAATCTGAAAAGGATATTAGTATTCAGGAAGTCATTGATCTGTTCAGCAAGAACACTGCCAATGAAAACTCAGACTAATGCTGTCCCAATCTTCATTTTCTCTAGAAAGCACTACATTGTAGACTACAAATACCTTTTATTAGAGAAGATGGGGGAATCCTAGGCCAGAGCAAAAGAGTCCTAGTTGAAGCATGCTGGTTTTAGAAATTATGATTAAACCTCTCAAATTAAACTGGGGCATTTAACTATTTGTGTGAGAGAGAGACAAAGACAGAGACAGACTGACAGAGAGGGAGATAAAGACAAACAGAGACAAACAGAGAAAGAGATATAGAGACAAAGAGAAGGGAGGGGAGGAAGAAAGAGGGGGAAAGGAAAGGAAGGATGGAGAAGAAAAAAAGGAAGAGACAGAAAGAGACAGAGATAGAGACAGAGGCAGACAGATTGAGAGAGACAGAGAAGCAGAGAGGCAGAGACAGAGAAACACAGAGAGAGAAACAGACAGAGATAAAGCTCTGCTAGGAACATTTTTGTCATGTGCACAAATACAGCAAAGAATAGGACCAAAACCCAACCCATAGACAGTGTGCAATGATAGTAACCTTCTGATCCTATCTGCTGACTTGAATATTTAATAGATATTGAGTAGAATGTATAACCATCTATATCAAAAGTTAGAAAATGTTTGTAATTTTGCCTTTTGGTAAAAGTATATATCTGTAGGTTGCCTCCTCCTTTACTTTAAGGCTATGGAATTATCTTAAAGTGTTTCAGTCAATATGGAGCACCTATAGCTAAAAGGAAAATACTACAGATGCAGTGAATTAGTATTTAAATTTTTTCTAGATTTTTTTTTATTTCCTTTTCTCACTTTCTTTTAAAATCCAGCATTGCCTTCTGATTTTGATCCTGGAGTTCATGGCTAATTTTCAGTCAATGCTAAGTGAAAATAAGACTGAAGAGAGTTAACCATTTTTGTTGGTACGTGCATATTTTCATTCAGGTATTATTAGATTGTGAATATAGAAATAGAAATAGAAAGTAAAATATACTCAGTTGGTAAACATGTGAAAAAAATCTGAAAGATATTGTAACAAATTTGTGAATTAATAATAATAATTATTATTAATAATATTATTAATAATAATAATAATTAAGAGAACAAAAATAGGATAGGCTATGGAGAGATTTGCATGAACTGATGCTGAGTGAAGTGAGCAGAACCAGGAGATCATTATTCACAGCAACAGCAATACTATATGATGATCAATTCTGATGGACATGGCTCTCTGCAACAAAGAATTGTCTCAAACCAGTTCCAGTTGTTCACTGAAGAAAACCATATACACCCAGAGAGAGGGATATGAAATATGGACCACAACATAACATATTCATGCTCTCAATTGATGTTTGCTTGCATTGTGTTTCCTTTATCTGATTTTTCTTTCTTGTAGATACTTTTCTTGCACAACAATGATAAGTGTGGAAATATGTATACATATATTCGATTTGTCAAGTATTTTAACATAATTAACATGTAGTGGATATCCTGCCATCTAGGGGAGGGGTGGGGAGTAGGAGGGAAAATTTGTAACAGAAAGCTTTGTAAGGGTTAATGTTGAAGAATTACCCATACATATGTTTTGCAAATAAAAAGTATTAATTAAAAAAAGAAATAAACTAAAAACATCCTCAATGTGAGAGAAATGAAAAAAAAAAAAGTAGGATAGGCTAAAATAAAAAACAGAAAACAAACCCCATAGCAACTAGATATGCACCCAGTTTGTTGGGTTTTTTTGTTTGTTTGTTTGTTTGTTTTTTCATGAATTTTCCCAAGGTAAAGAAATCAAAATTAATTGAGTTGGTAGATACTGTCACACTGTAAATGGAAATAGTACCAAAAAAAGGTTAATTGCTTTTACCCTAAATCTCCAGCTAATGCCAGTCATCCTCCCAGAGTATCCTACTAGCATTGATTTCAAGTCTGGTGAATATTTGCAGAATGTATTTTGGTAAATTATACCATTTAGTATTTGCTAAATCAACATGATGACTTAATGACTCAATATCATAAAGTGTAATGATTCATGAAAACTTTAGATTTGAAAGATTTTTTTTAATGTCAGATTTTTTGTATTATCAGTGGCGCCAGATTGCATCTAAAGAGATGAATTGGTGCTATGAATCAGGTAGTATTTATGCAAGTAGGTAACTTGCCCCTTTCCTTTCTTTTCCAAAATGAGTCAAAAAAAAAAAAAAGTCAAATGGTAGGAAGTCACATGTACAGGAATTCTTTGATTTTTGTTTCTATTCTGGAGAAACATTTAAACTCCTTACTCAAGTATGACAGAAAATTATGAATAATCAGTACAAAATAATATCATGCTAAATGTGCCCTGTGTCACTTATAAGTACCCCTTTCTAGTTATTTCAGGAAGTTCCTGCTATGTCTCAGAATGGCACCAGTCTTAAAAATAGGAATCTTGGCTAATTTCCTATTTATTTTTAATGATTTTAAAATTTATTTATAAACTTAAATTTTTATTACAAAATAGAAAAAGGAAAAAATTGCCATGTGTACAGCAGAATGTAAAGTGAGAATTCAAAATATCAAACAATGAATTTCAATTTCAAGAAAGTCTTTATATTAAATATTACACATTATGTTCACAGCTATCCATCTTTTTTTCTTTGTTTCTTTTATTCTATGCCATGCACTTTTACTTCATTCTTTTCCTCCCTTTCCTTCCCCAAGAAGGCTACAATTAAGCATAATTATATTTATAATATGCATATACACATACATGGATATCTAAGGTCATACACACATACACATAGACATTCATATACATCTATGTGAAAACTGTACTACTTATTTATACTCTGTTTCTCTGAAGGTGTATAGCATCATTCTTCATAAGTCGAAGTTTTTCCATTTTTTCTATATCCACCAACTCATCACTTCCGATACCACAGCATATTCCAACCTCATACTGTCTACTAATTTGTCTAAAACAAGCTAATTTCCTATTTATCAAGCATTTGTTAAGCATATAAGCACATTGTGTCAGCCCTAAGGATACAAAGAAAATATCCACTCACACTCAATGTTTTCTCCTTAGTAAGCTTATATCCTTCCTTTGAGTTCAAGAAGATGTTAGCTGCACTCACTGACTATGACTGAGGAGAGAAAATCTTAACATTACAGCCATTTTTCTTGAAGTTAGAGCATTGGTAATTTTGGACTTCAATTTTCTGTTACCTCTTTTCCTTTCCCCTTCATTTGCAAAGTATTTTGTACATGCTAAGTGCTATTGTCAGCCCCATTTTATAGATTAGGAAGCTGAGATGAAAGACTCCAAGATTGAGACTGAAAGGTCCAAGATCACACAGCAAATTAATGTCTGGAGGATTTGAATTCAGGTCTTCCTACTATCAAATCCAGTGGTCTATCCATCATGTAACTAAAAAGCCACAAGCAACTCTAGTTTCCTCACCTGTAAAATTAGGAGGTTTGATTAAATGGCCTCTGAGATCCCTACAAATTCTAAATCTGTATAGACTTATTTGTATATGCTACAAATTATAGGCTTCCTTCTTTGTCATTCACTAACAATGAAATGAAGGAAAAAAGTTGGCTTTGATTTTGTTCCTAGTTCTACCCCTAACCTATGATAAGCAAGTGGCTTAGGCTCTCAAGCCACTATTCCCACGTTTGTTAATGGCAAGGATCTAAAGTCCTGACCAGTTCTAATAACCTAGTTTCCTTTTGCTCATTTTTGGAGTTTGGCCAGTGTGTGAGCAGAGCAGGCAGTAGTTTATGCAAAGTACATAGAGGATGACAGAGGAGTGAAATTCCAGGAAGAAGAAAGCCAAATAGCCACAGGTGGTTGTCTGAATTGGAACAAGCATGAGTAGATTTGTGGTTTCTGAGGCAGATCTTTTCAAGTCCTAGGTTGAAATCTTATAAGATTGTCATTTCTGGGAGCTTCCCACCTCACCCTATACTCCTAACCCAAATAAGACAGGTATTTGTGTCCATTCAATTCAAGTGTGTGTTGGTAGAGTAGGGTAATGAGGGAACTCCTAATCCATTGAGTCCCTGATTCCATTTGATGAGATGAAAGGGCAAGTCACTGTCATTGTATTGAAAGGCTATACCCTGTTTCTATTTAGAGTAATCATATTTGTACTTTGTAAAGGGTATTCTTGTTTTAAAAGCATTTTTAAGAGCACCTAGTGGGAGTCCAAAATTAGCTGAGTCAATGATTTTGAGGGATACAAGAAACAAAACAAGAACAATGTTCATTGAGTTCATGTTCAAGTTAAGGAGACAATACAATCAATTCAAAAAGTCTTTATCAAGTTCATTCTGTAAACAAAGCAATGTGCTAAGAAATAAATACAGTGATGGGCATATATACATCAAATAGGTAAGAGAACGATATTCGACTGAAAAAAAGTGTCTGATCTATTATAGGTACTCAATATTTAATTTGATAAATGAATAAATAAACTGTCACATACAGGGTCCAGATAATCAGTGCTGCAGGAGGCTTTAGAAAAGAGAGGAAATGGTTAAAAGAGCTTCATGGAGGAGTGGAAACTTGAAATGGACCTTGAAGGTTGGATATAAGAGGCTATTTAGCTGTGGTGTGATCTTAGAAAAATCACTTAAACTCTTTAGGCATCAAATTTCTTTACTTGTAAAAGAAGGCTGAACTAGATGATCTTTTAAGGTCTCTTCAATAACTTTTTTGTACTTTATAGTTTAAGAGAGAACCTAAAAGTTATGTTTCTTGCTGATGGTCCAACTATTATGTGTTAGGAGAAGGATTTTAACTTGGGTCTTCCTTTGTGGTCAGTTCTCTATTATCATGCTTTCTTTTGGGTGAGTGGAGGAGGTGGATAGAGGGCATTTCAAAGCTAAGTTTAAATAAAATTTTAAATATGTGTGATATATATGAGATAGTAATAAATATTCATTGATTAACTTGTAGGGGTTGAAAATGGGAAGAATGAGAAGCATTGGGAGAGGGATTAAAAAAAAACTGAAGTAGAGGGCTTCTCTTGAGAAGTAATAGGAAATAACTTGGGACAGCCAACATGCATAGACATGCAAAGAGGCAGGGTGTGTCTGGGTATTCCAGCATCACCTGCTTAGGAGCTTACAGATTTTTTCATCATGATTGTTTTGCATTATAGGGAAGAATTCTACTAAGGGCATGAGAGTATTTGGGAAGTGACAAGGACAGCAATGAAACAAAAGAAAAGAATGTCATTACAGCTCGAAGAAAGGAAGGAAGGAAATAAGCTTGCATCAGTTAAGGTTAAGCATAGTGTAGTAGAAGGGCAATAGAACTTGGGCATTTCAAGACACCGGGACATGAGTTTGGAAGTTTTTTGGGTTTTTTTTTTATTTCAAGGCAATTGGGGTTAAGTGATTTGCCCAGGGTCACACAGCCAATATTAAGTGTCTGAGGCTAGATTTGAACTCAGATCCTCCTGAGTCCAGGCCTGGTACACTATCCACTGCACTATCTAGCTGCCCCTAAGCTGTATTTCTAATACTGATTATTGGATTGTGGAAAATTCATTGTATTTCTCTGAGCCTCAGTGTCCTTATTTGCAAAAATACAGATAAAATATCTGCATATATGTGATATATACACATAGAAATATATAAATACACACATATGTAAATGTATTTATATATATATATATATATAACCACACACTTGTAAACATCTGTACATATGTTCAAAAGAATGTTAGTGCAGTTTAAAGCTATTAAAGGATCTTTGGATTCTTTGACCCACTGGTAGTAATATAAGGTTCTTTTTAAATTTTTCCATCTTTTAAATTTTGTTATTATTATTATTAGCCCTAACCAATGTCTGAAGGACCTCTGTTCCTAAAAAAATAAATAAATAAACCAGTAATAAAATCTAACAATTATTTAGTGCTTACTATATACCAGAAACTATGCTAGGTGTTTTTCAATCATTATTTTATTGGATCTTCACAACCATGAGAGGTAGTTTTTTTGTTCTATTATTATTATCTCCATTTTATAGCTGAAAACGGTAAAGTAACTTGCCTAAAGTCACACAGCTAATGTCTGAGTCTGCCTGACTTCAGGTCCAGAGGTTTAATCACTATGGCTCTATCTTGCCCCAGCAGAATCATAGATTTAGGAAAAGAAAGTGCCATGGAGTTCACAACCCTCTCATTTTCTACATACGAGTTCAAGGTCTATTAAGTGATTTTTTTCAGGAGTATGTAGTTGGTAAGTGACAGAGTTAGGAGTTGAATCCAACATGCTGTCCTATAACAAACTGCCTCCCCAGTTAACTAGGATTTTTTTTAAGGAGCATTATTTTTTTTAATCTACATATATGCACATAACAAAAAAATTATAGATCCTTTTAGATATTTTTTAGTTATGCTTAAGGTCAGTAGCATACAAAGTCAATTGTCAAAAATATCCCCCCACTGTTCCCATCCTGGAAATAATTTCTTTTTTAAGGTACAGATTCCTTCAGATTCTTCAATTGCTTTCTCTTGTAAGCAGAGCTGCTCTTTGGTTTTCCTCCTTATAGAAGTGGATTTAGGCAGGTGATTGTCAGTATTAGTGTCTACATCCATCAATCTATGATAAATTTGCAATCTTTAAGCAAAAATCATACCAGTGTTTAAAATGTCCCTGGAAATGACACCTAACCCTTCACATTCTCCCATATTCCTGCAGTGTATTAAAATGCCGTATTTAACATCCCACATGCTTTAGAACTCCTAATGTCTTCCTCTGGGGTCATGAAGGTAACCCTGAATTGATGAAAGCCAATAAACAAAGAAATATCTGTGGCAGGCCCTCAAGACTAAGTGAGGGGGGAGTGTAGGATCAGTGAGGAAATTCTGTGTCTGCCATATGCAGAACAGTTTCAGTTACTGGGAGGGTTTCGTTCCTGTAAGGCTAGTCCTACTCAATGAGTTTTATTTGGTTGGTTGATGCTTTATTTGTTTTCTACAGCATTTTATATATACTGTCAGTTGAAAAAAGGCATCATCATTATCCAGGTCCATTGCCCAGCCATCCTGATCTATATCTTGCCACTGAACTCCCACTCTGGAGGAGAGTGAAGCAGGTGACTTTGCACAGCTGTACTTAAATCCAATTCACTTACAAGTCAAGACACCACCTGATATTATTGGTCCTTTTCAAGAACCAAAGGCACACAACAAACAACAGAGGATCTGTGTGGGTAGGAAAATGGATCACTAAGTATTTGAAACACTAAAGTATTGAAAAAGAAGGGAAAGGCTTTTGGCTCCTTTCCCCCATCACCATTAGCCTTTGCTTTGAATTTGACGGAGCAAAAGTTTTTGTTTCACACACCCACAGTTCCCCACCCTTCTTAATCTGATTTGCACAGTGATAGACAACTCCAATTTTCTCACTTTCCCTAGCTCACAGAGCTTATCTCTTAGACAGTCTTAAGTGCCCAGCAAGCTATTTAAGGAAGGCTACTGCATAGATTGTATATGAGGGAACACATCAACATTAATTTATGTGCCAGGCATTGTGCTAGATGTATCCCAAATATAGTAGATTTCCAACCCTGTCTTGAACAGGCTTAGGATTTATAAGCTACTCTGGGTGTGAAAGTGAAATACAGAAAAAATAAAAATTAGACCAAACCCTGTGATATCACTTAAGTAATGAAACAATATGTTGTGCTGTTTTGTCAGTCATATCCAACTCTTCATGACCCTAGTTGGTGTTTTCTTCGCAAAGATATTGGAGTGATTTGTCATTCCCTTCTCCAGCTCATTGTGCAGATGAAAAAACTGAGACAAACAGGTGAATGACAGCTAGTAAGAGTCAGAGGTCAGATTTGAACTCAGGAAGATTCATCTTTTTGATTCCACATGCAGCACTTTATTCATTGTGCCACCTAGTTGCCTCTCATTGTATATAAGAGGCCTTGGATATATAAAAAGGTATATGAAAAGTACATGTTTGTTTAAATGATTTGCAGTCCTAATTACATTCTAAGATAGAAATAGGATCAGGGTCTACAGGCTGTGATAGTTGTTTTCTAGCAGAAATGGAGTACCCCTCAAGCAGCTCATGCAAAATGTGGAAGTGGTAAGAAACTGACCTGGAAGTCACCAGAATGAAGATTGTAAATTCCCAAAAGTTCTTTAGATTTAACAAGAGAACTGACGAATTATATCAGTCAGCTTGTTCCCAAAACTACCATTCTTCTATCCCAATACCAACTTGAATGAATAAAAACTAGCATTTGCATATTCATTGTTTTAAGGTTTGGAAACCACTTTTTACATATTAACCCATTTGATCCTCAAATCCCTGTGAAATAGGTGTTATTATTGTTTCCATTTTATAAATGAGGAAATTAAGTCTGGAAGAAGTTGAATACTTAGCCAGGATCCCACCTCCAGAAAAAGTGTCTGGGGATGAGTTTTAAAGTTGGGTCTTCCTGATTTCAAGACCAAAAAATTATTGATTATGCCTACTAAATGCAGAATGGCAATGCAATGCAGAAGGCTCCTATGCAATGTGTGTACCTAGGAACGAAAGCAGGAGAGGGTGGGATGAAATTGGAGAACATGTCATGAATAGTCCCATTGGTTAGAATGTAGAAGGGGGCCAGTGTGAAAGAAACTAGACAGAAGAACTAGATTAGAGAAATGGCTGGAAACAGAAATAAGAACTTACCATACACGTGAATCTGTGTGATTATTTTCATTACTTGATGATTCTTCGCTTTATAAAGGGATTTTCTACATGGCAAGTTTTAAAGAGAATGACATTTAAAGTCTAGTTCAGTTAACAAAATTTAATTTATAGACAGCTATATCAAAACACATGACTGTTATATCCATCAGGGAACAATTACATTAGCAAAAATTTTTCATCTCAACATCTCAAAATATTTTTATAAATATTCAATTAATCTCACATAAATGTCAAAAAAAATCCTCTCCATTTTTAAAATGGAAAACTGAGACACAAAGAGATCATAAAATTAGAGCTGAGAATCCAGAAGGATCTGCCAACCATCACACTTCTTGAAGTTAAGGAGTGAGTACATGCAGTTACTGACACTCTGCCCACAAAACAGGAGGGTAGTGCTGTTCTATGTACAAGTAAGGCAGGATTCTAGGAAGTCGAGGAGGAAGATTGACTTATTAGGGCAGAAGGAAGGCTGTCATATTGCTACAGAACCTAAAAATGTCTATTGCAACACAGGTGTTCACACATACACAGAGCACACACAGCATGTATGCCCATCACATTTGCCCACCTAATTCTAAACCAACAGGAGTTTGTGCTGCATGCCAGCCTTGTTTTTACTCCTTTCTGGGTATATCCTGGAGTAGAACCTATCTTTCAACATTCCCATGACAATCAATCAATCAATTAATTATTCAATATATACTATGGTCCAAGAACTTTGCTAGACCCCCAGTCCCTTTCCTCTTCCTAGCTTTCCTTTTAGTGCTGAGGATAATTTGATTCCTCACTTTCTCTCACCCTTATGTTCAATCTGTTGTCAAGGATTTATTGATTTTTGCTTTTGTAAAATCCCTGATATAGCTTCTCCCCTCTGATACCACCAGTACCCTGGTGCAGGCCCCTATCATTTCATGCCTGAACTATTTCAGTAGCTTACTAATTGGTCTACCTGTCACAAGTTTCTCCCTACTATCTCCACACAGATATGTCAAAGCAATCTTCTAAAAAATCTTCTAAAATGACCACATTATCCTCTACTCTAATTCAATAAACTCCAGTAACTTCCAACCACTTCCAGAATCAAATATAAAATTCTCTGTTTATCTTTAAAAATCCTTCATAACCTGCTCCCCTATCTTTCCAGGCTTTTTAGGCCATTCACCCCACAATGTACCCTGCTATGTAGTGATACAGGGCTCCTTGTTGTTCATCAAACATTTCACTTCCTGATTCCAGGAATTTCTTTAGCTCCCATGCCTGGAAAATTATCTCTCCTGATCTCCACTTTTTGAAGTCCTTCAAGTTCCAGCAAACCTTTCCCATTCTTCTTGTTTCTAGTGCCTTCTCTCCATTGTTTATTTCTAATTTATCCTATATATAGTTTATGCCTGCATAATTGTCTGTATGATTCTTATTTGATTATGAGCTCCTTGAGAGCAGAGACTTTTATCTTTCTCTCTTTAACCAGTGCTTGGCAGAGCACCTGGCACATAGTAGGCCCTTAAAGACTAACTGACTACATGTTGGGAATTCAAGCAGAAAGAATAAAAAAACCCTATTTAAATGAACTTACATTCTAACAGAATCAGCAAATTGATATAAAATAGAATAGATATACACTCCATATTAGACACTACAAACAGGCTGACTCAAGAGTGCCCTAAGAATTCTCTTTTATTAGGTAAAGCAAAGAGATAGGTTTGTTGCATTGAGTTTGACAGTATGTTTAGTAGTTGATATAAGTTCATTAATTATAGTCACTTTATTCTGTCATTGGATTTATTGCCTTCAAAATTCCTTTTGTCAAATCACTTTTTAAAAAAATACCCCTTCTCCTTTTCCATTCTGTTTAGAATTCATGATCGTGATGGCGTAGAAAAGAACCAGCACCAAGGGCTGATCAAGGCCACATCACCATTTTCTAGTGGAAGCTCTTGGATTGGAATTTGCATCTACAAGGTAATAAGTAGTAAATTTATTCATGCCAGACTCCTGGATTTGTGGGTGGGAATAAGATGACTCAGAGAACTTCAGTATCCACCCAGCTGACACTTATAGGAGGGAATATTAGATTAGAGTCTCTTGGACTTGAATTGGAAAATTCCTTTGAGGTTAGATTTTCTAATGTATTTTTCCTTCTTTCACATGCCACTACTTACTAATGTCTAAATACCCCTCTCCTTCAAGAAAGTATCACCCCAGTTATGCAATCACAGCATTTCCAGGCTATGTTAGGTCTTCTCAGCTAGGAAACAGGCAAAAGGCTGATGGAACAACTAACTTGGAAGTGCTTGAAAATAATAATGGGTTTCTTTTTCATTTCTACAGCACCTTAAAGTTTACAAAATGTTTCCCTTATGACAACTCTATAAGGTAGGTAGTATAAACATTATTATTCTCATTTTATATTTGAGGAAACTTAGGAAGCAAGAAGTTAAGTGATTTGTCCAGGATTAATACAGACAGTAAGTATCTGTGGTTATTATTCAGTCTTTTTCATTTGTGTCGGACTCTTTGTGACCCTATCTGAGGTTTTTTTTGGCAAAGATATTAGAACAGTTTGCCATTTTCTTCTCCAGGTCATTTTACAAATGAGGAAACTGATATAAACTGGTTTAAATGACTTGCCTAGGATCACACAAAAAGTAAGGACCTGAGGCTAGATTTGAATTCAGGAAGATGAGAATCTTCCTCATTCCAGGTCATCATCTATCTACTGTTCCACCTAGCTAAGATGGACTTAGAAGCAAAGTTTTCTCACATCACATTCAAAGCACTTTTCACTATACTAGGTTAACTGTTTAAAGGAAAAAGAAATTAGAAAAACTCAGAAGGTTGAATCCACTGACTAGCTGTAAAACTGTGGGTTTTTTTTTTCAAATTCTCTATGTTAACTATAAAATGGAGTTCCTCATAGTCACATCTCCCTTATAAGTTTGTGGTTTAAAAAAAAATCACTTGATTGTGGCTTGTAAAACACTGTGTGAGAGCTGAACATTCTGAGACCTTTAAAGGGATCACCACAGGCACAAAAGGCATAAGACTTATTCTTAACAGATTAGTCTCTATCCTATGGGTATGAATTTTCAGAGTCATGTCAGTTTGATCAATGAGTTTAGCATATTGAAGGTCTTGATGTGTTTAAAATGCTTTTAAAAATTGCCTGATTTATACTCAGGATATAATTTACAGAAAATGTTAAAACTGGAAGGTCAATTAGAGATCACCCCCCCTCATTTTGTTGTTGTTGTTTGTCCTTTATATTAGAAGAGGGCCAATGACTTCATGGGTTGATGTCATGACTTGCCCTTGAGTTGGATGTAAATGAAGCAGTTACAAAAAATTGTCAGCTTTACTCTCTTACAAAGTCATCAAGGTCAGGTAGCAAGATTAATGTGGGGATGACTAATGATGGCCATGCAATGGATGACCTTGGTGTCTTCAATATGTGATTGAACTCTAAACACTTCCCAACCCCTGCTTCAACTAACTTCATAGCTGTTGGAAAAACATGACTGACCAATAAGACTAGTCTTATGAACATATATAGAATATGTTAGCATACTTAGGTGACATAATTCCTCATGTGGGAGAGACTAGGGAATCTGCTTCCCAGAAAGCTGTGTTATTGGACAATAGAAGTCCCTGGCAGAGATTTTGGACCCTATTTAGACATTCTGCAATTGTAGCCAATCAAAAAGCATCTTATTTACCACATTGTTCAGCCAACTGAAACAGAAGCATTCAAAAAAAGCATGAATTGACTTCTCTTCTTCCTTTTAGCTGGCCCTCTCTCTTGCTTTGGTTTTTATTTTCTTCAGCTAATTTCTTCCTGGCTGGTGACATTTAGTAAGGGACAATGCTATTTAAAAGATTACCAGAGGTCCTTCTCCCTATGACCTGAATTTAATATGTGTATCTGTGAATATGAGCCTTAGTTTTCTACTTATTTCAACATTTGTTCTTTCATTTGAGACTAAGAAACCAGGGACTTTGTGAGTTTTGAAAGGTCAACTTTCCTCCCCAAGATAACTTCAAACAGGAGGAGAAGACTGCCTTCCTGGACAGGATTTCCTCCTTTACCAGAACTTTTGCCTGGTACCATGTATTTGAATGGCTTATTCATTCCTTACCCTTTTATAGAATTTGCTAGATGTACAAAAATGTGAAGCGGTAGTCAAAGTAAAGGAAAAAAACACACTCTTCCATTCTTTTTTTTTAATACAATACAAATTTATCAACAGGAAGGTACCAGTAACGCTTTCTCATTCTTTAAAAGAAAAATATAATATGCTAAGCAGCTGCTTATGTTATACAGTAATTAGCATTTTTCAAGTCCTAGGAATGATTAAAAGTGGATCAACAGTTACTTCTTTAGTCTTTATTTTTCTATAACTAGAGGAGGCAAGATCAGATGATTTCAAAGTTGCCTTCTAACATTAACATTGATTGCATGATTCTGCTTTCTATTTCTAGAAAAGGTGAAGAAGATGTGAATATCCATTCGTAAGATATTTACAAAATATTATGTAGGTCTACCTCACTTTGGATCAGTTTTTACATTTTCTCCTTTAAATATCCACTAACATGGGATTTTTGCAAAGCAATCTGTAATTAACATCACAATTCAGTTACAAAGTTTCATTTCTTCAAATCAAAAGTTCAAAGTATCCCAATTTGGAGCAATGTTCCATTAATGTTATCTATATTTACTATAGACTCATTATAATGTTTCAGACTTCAACTCACAATGGCAAAAATTTTCATAGTAACTTATTAATTTGATAGGATCTGAGCACAGGCCAGAAGTAGGAAAGGAAAAATGAGCTCTGATGTGACCAGTTCCAGTGGAAGGTATAGAGTTTGAGCTGGTCCCTACAGAGAAGAACCCTGACTTCTGAAATACCTCTCCCAACCGTGGAAAAGTCAGTGGAAAAATACTTCACTCAGCTAGAGGCTCCTCAAGTATGGGATGCTTTAAATCTTACTTTATCACACTTTCAATTCAAGCAGTAGAATCCCAGGATTTCAGAGTTGGGAGATATCCTATTGATTATTAGCCAAAGAAAAGAATCCCTATTCCAACACACTCAACAAGTGGTCATCTGCCCTTTTTATTTAAAGACCCTGCCCCCAACAAAAATCCATTTTTTGGACATTTTTCTTTTAATTTTTTTTTTCCTTTTATGAGGCAATTGGGATTAAATGACTGGCCCAGACTCACACAGTTAAGAAATGTTAAGCATCTGAGTCCAGATTTGAACTCAGCTTCTCCTGAGTACAGGATCTGTGCTCTATCCATTAGCTGGCCCAAGAATCCTTTTTTTTTTTTTTGCTTTTTTGCTGAGGCAATTGGGGTTAAGTGACTTGCCCAGGGTCACATACCTAGGAAGTGTTACGTGTCTGAGGTCACATTTGAACTCAGGTCTTCCTGACTTCAGGGCTGGTGCTCTATCCACTGCACCATCTAGCTGCCCCAAGAATCCATTTTTTTCCCCAAGCACTCATTCCACTTTTAGGAACTAATTTTCAAGAAGTTTTTCCTTATATTAAATGAATTTTCCTCTTTATAATTTCACCTAAATGGCCTCATTTCTTAAGAAAAAGAAAGGAAGAAGAAAGGTAGTGGTGTTGGCCTTATCTAAGATCCTTAAAACTAACCCCCAAAAAATAAATAAATAAATTTGTGGAGGTCTATTAGATTGTAAACATTTAAAAGGCAGGGATAATATCTTGTAAGTGTTCTCTCAAAAAGATAATCTGTGTGAATCAATTTATAAACTCTCTATATGTTTGAAAATAATGATATTATAATAATCTTTCCCAATTAATAGAGGGAGTTACTTTATGAAGTTATGATCAAGGTATTGAAAACAAAATGTCCTTTAATCTCATAAGAATGTTGAATTACTCACTGTTCTATAATCATATGTTATTACTACTAGTACTACACAACACTACCAAAAGTAATTATAACAACTTATATAGTACTTTAAGTTTAACAAAGCATTTAAAATGTATTCTCTTACTATATCTTCACAACAAACCTGGGAGGTAGGTGATATGTGTGTGTGAATGTATGTATGTATATGTGTATATAGATGTATATATGTATATATATAATATGTATTTTAATTACATGTATAGTATATGGATACCTACATATATTATGTATATGTATACATATATGTATATATATACACACATGTATAAAACTGTCATTGAGTCATTTTTCAATTTTCTCTGATTCTTCATGACCTTATTTGGGGTTTTCTTGACAAATACATTTGCCATTTCTTTCTCCAGTTTATTTTACACATGAGGAAACTGAGACAAACAGGGTTAAGTGACTGGCTCAGTGTCACACTAAGTAAATGTTTGAGGTTAGATTTAAAATCATAAAAATGAGTCTTCCTGACTCCAGGTCCAGAAGTCTAGCCACTGAACCATCTTAACTGCCCAATATGTATATTACATATATTTATGTATATATATGTACATATCATATACACACATATATAATATAAATATATGTACATATTTGCATATATATATTTATTGCTATATATTTGTTGCACTCCTTGCACAGGTGAACAATATATGTGTGATATCAATGATCTTCTTGACTGTAAAAGTCTATCTCAATGGACTTAGAGTAGATACAAAGTAAGAAATATCAGGGGATCAAGAATCATCAGTTAAACTGTATCCAGGAGACAGTTGATCTTTTGATAGGCTATATAGGCACATAATTCTTTTTTTTATTATTATTAATACTTTTTATTTGCAAAACATATGTATGGGTAATTCCTAAACATTAACCCTTACAAAGCTTTCTGTTACAAATTTTTCCCCCATACTCCCCACCCCTCCCCTAGATAGCAGGATATCCACTACATGATAATTATGTTAGAATACTTAAATCGAATATATGTATAGTTATTGCCACACATCATTTTTTTTGTTCAGGAGAAATCGTATCTATAAGAGAGAATAATCCGATAAAGGAAATACAATGCAAGCAAACATCAATAGAGAACATGAAAATGTTATGTTGTGGTCCACATTTCCCATCCCTCTCTCTGGGTGTATATGGCCTTCTTCACTGAACAATTGTAATTGGTTTGAAGCATTTCATTGTTGAAGAGAGTCATGTCCATTAGAACTGATCCTCATATAGTATTGTTGTAGGCACATAATTCTTCATCAAGAATCATAGACTTTTCCAAAGACCTTGAATCTCATTGACTTCTGCCCCATTATTTTGTAGTTGAGGAAGTTTGACCTCAGTTCAAGAAAAGTTCACTGGCTTGGCCAAGTTGACACAGAAAGTTGGAAAAACAGATCTGGCTCTCAGACTATTTACTCTTTCCATTATACCATCCTCCTCCTCTGGGCCACCTGCAGCATTGTCTGGAATTCCACTATTAGAGATTTGTTCCTTTAGAGAAAACTGTTGATACCAGGAATTCTAATTTAAAATGCAAATTTCTCTGCAAATTTTTGCTGTTATCAAACATTAATTCCTTAGTGAGAATGTATTCATTAGCTACTTTTCTACTGGCAACAGTGGAAAAGCAAAGCACTGAAGCAATGCAAGATAAGAGAAGTAAATAGCAGGAGGAAGGAGGGAGACAGGATCTCACCTAGGCAATACAGGCCTGAGTCATACATACTAGTTGGAGCCAAAGGGCACTGTGACAACACCTGGCATTTATGTTGGGGGTGGGGAAAGCCTGCTGAAAATGGGAATGGGAGCTCACAAAAGCCAAATATCACACTTTTTTCTTCCCCTGAGGCTATGTCTGGAAATCAATCTTTGTAACATTTCAGTTACTTGTCTGTGTTTGTATTAACTATGAAGATTCCTTTAGGCCCTTGGAAGACTTGCTTACAATTTTCTAAACATATCAATTCTGAGATTCAAGTTAGGAGAAGAATAGCTCAGAAAATAAATACCATTTTTTCCTGGCTCTCCATATATTCTATAATTAGTGGTAGATAGGGATTCTAGGGAAAATGTATAGAAAGAGTCCAATCAGAGAAGAACCAGGCAGGAAAACTTTATTCACAGAAATAGCAACATTGTGTAATGATCAACTTTATTGACTTAGCTCTTCTCAGCAATACAATGACCCAAGTAAATTCCCAAGTAAAAAGTATTCAGACTCATGATAGCAAATGCTGTCCACTTCCAGAGAAAAAAAGTGACGGAGTATGAATGCACATCAAAGCATATTATTTTCATTTTTTATTTTTTATTTTTTGTGGTGTTTCCCTTTTGTTCTGAGTCTTCTTTCACAACAGGACCAAAGCGGAAATCTGTTTAATATGACTATGCATATATATAACCTACATCTGATTGATTGCCATCTTAGTGAGGGAGAAGGAAGGGAAGAAGGGAGGAAAAAAATGGAATTCAAAATCTTATAAAAGTAATGCTGAAAACTAGAAATTAAAAAAAATTGAGTCCACTTAACTCCTAAGCAGTAAATAAATTGATTGCTAGTCTCCTTGAAATAAAGGTGTTACCTTAATATGGAACTATGGTATTGCAAGAGACTTTAAATATCATCTAGTACAATCTTCCTTTGCTATAGAGGAGGAAATTAGACCCAGGATTGCCCAAGATCCCACAGGTAGGAAATAATGGATTTATGATTGAAATCTTGCTGTCTGGACTCTATATCCAGTAGGTTTTTCTTGTTTTCTCCTACTGAACCACAAGAACTTAATAGATTCTTACACAAAAAAAGGAACAGGCAAAGACAATCTCTCTTATTCTCTGTGAGCTTTTGCATTTTCCTTCCATTAAAACTAGAACCACATGAATCATTAACCAGAATAAGTTAAGCAATTCCTAATAAGTCAGTAACTGCTACAAGTTCATAAGGTTCACCAGAAATTAATAAAATATTCCAAATATAACATGCTTCAAAACTCTAGAATTCCCTCTGACATTCTCTAAATAAACTTTGCTGAGTTAATAAAATTAATAAAACTTGTCATTTATATAGTACCTCAAGGTTCATGAAGAACTTTGTAAATGTTATTTTTTTTTTCACAAAAACCTTGAGAGGAAGCTATTATCATCTCTATTTTACAAATAATGAAATTGAGGCAGACAGAGGCTCAGTGACCCACTTGTGTACTCACAACTAGTAAAAGATTTTAAAGTCAGATTTGAACTTGGGTCTTCCTGACTCCGAGTACTATCCAATGTGCTACTTTGAAGGTATGATTTAAAAATTGGCCTCTAGGGTTCTGTTTCAAATAGAAGATATGAGATTTTCAGGAGCTGATTGGGCCAGCTGAGCCCAATTCTACATTTCCTATTATGGAATTATTTTAAATAATTGTCCTGTCTCACAATCAGCAGGATGATTTCAGAAAGGTCTGGAGAGACTTACATGAACTCATGCTAAATAAATGAGTAGAACCAAGAGAATATTGTATTCAGCAACAAGAAGATTATGTGATAATCAACTCTGATGATGTGATGATGCAGGCCAATTCCAATAGACTTGTGAGGGAGTCATCTGCATCTAGAAAGAGAATTATGGGGACTGGATGTGGATTAAAACATAGTATTTATCACTTTTGTTGATATTTGCTTGCTTGTGGTTTTCTCTCATTTTTTTCCTTTTTTGATCTGATTTTTCTTGTGCAGCATGACAAATGAGGAAATAAGTTTAGGAGAATTGACATGTTTAACCTATATTGGATTACTTGCTATCTAGGAGAGGGGGTAGTGGGGAAAGTGGGAGAAAAATATGGAACACAAGGTTTTGCAAGGGTAAATGTTGAAAACTAGCTTTGCATGTATTTTGAAAATTAAAAAGCTATTGTAAAAAAATAATGTACTATGACAACCAAAAAATTTGTCCTTTCTCCAGTCTTGAAGGATTTACATGAATTGACGATGAACAAAGTAAGCAGAACTAAAAGAACATAGTAAACAGTAATAGCAACATTGTGCTTTGATCAACTATGATAGACTTAGCTCTTCTCAGCAATAGTGATCCAAAACAATTCCAAACGATGGAAAACACTATCCACATCTAGAGAAAAAGCCATGGAGTCTGAATGGAGATCAAAGAATATTATTTTTACTTTTATTCTTGTTTGTCCCTTTTGTTCTGATTCTTCTTTTACAGCATGATTAATGTGTAAATATCTTTAATATGATAGGAAGGAAAAGAGAAGGGAGGGAGAAAAAAATGTAAATCAACATCTTTTTTTTTAAAGAAATTTGACTTTATTACCTCAAGTTCATAGAAGGTAAAAAACATTCCTTTTAAAGGCTTTTTGATAAGTCCAGGGTGAGCTAGACAGATATTGGGCTTAGACATGAACCATCATAACTGTTCTAGCCTTAGTATATGCTAGTGATAGACACATAATAAATCCAATTACTAGGATTTTTATCAGAAATTTCCAGGTCTGTCCAAAAAGACAACACAAAGAGCGTGCCATCAGCCCAAAGCAAAGCAAACAGATCAATACTGGGATTGGCAAAAGGCATTACTGATAAAACATGTATGTTTATGGTATTTTAAGACATGTTGATCATTTTAAAGTACCTTTACTGGTATGATTTAATTGGGACAACTTTGGAGGAGTAGGGAGGAGCCAGTCTGGGACCTCTGATTCCCATCCCTCATGACCCTCAGTATACCCAGGCTATACAAATCTTCTTTTGTCTTGGTGAATCCACATTTATCTTCCTGGATATCCCTCCAACAGCTTACCTGATTCAGGAACTCCTGAATGGCTCTTCATCTACTATGTTGTAATAGAAAAAAAAAATAGCCTAAAAATCCCTGCAGAAAATAGGCTGATCCAGACTTCTACTGCATCCTTTACTGTTTCTCTCACTGACCTGAAACTTCCATGATTTTGTTTCCTTTTGGTTTCTGGACCACAAAGCTCTCTCCTTATAAAACAATCCACCAATTTCCCCTTTCAGTGGTCACTCTTTTTTTTTATTAAAGCTTTTTATTTGTATAACATATGTATGGGTAGTTCCCCAGCATTGATCTTTACGAAGCTTTCCATTACAAATTTTACCCCCAGTCCCCTCCCCTCCCCTAGATAGCAGGAAGTCCACTACATGTTAATAATGTTGAAATATTTGACAAGTTATACAAGAAAAATCCTATCTACAAGAAAAAAAAAGAAAATCAGAGAAAGGCAACACAATGCAAGAAAATGTCAATAGAGATCATGAAAATGTTACGTTGTGGTCCATATTTCATTTCCCTCTCTCTGGGTGTATATGGTTTTCTTCAGTGAACAATTGGAACTGGTTTGAGACAATTCTTTGTTGCAGAGAGCCATGTCCATCAGAATTGATCATCATGTAATACTGTTGTTGCTGTGTATAATGATCTGGTTCTGCTTGTTTCACTCAGTATCAATTCATGCAAGTCTCTCCAGGCCTCTCTGAAATCGTCCTGCTGGTTGTTTCTTACAGAGCAATAATATTCCATAACATTTATATACCATAATTTATTCAGCCACTCTCCAATTGATGGGCATCTCTTCAATTTCCACTTTCTAGCCATTACAAAAAGGGCTGCCACAAACATTCTTGCACATGTGGGTCCCTTTCCCTCCTCTAAGATCTCTTTGGGATATAGGCCCAATAAAAACGCTGCTGGGTCAAAGAGTATGCACAGTTTGATAACTTTTTGAGCATAGCTCCAAATTGCTCTCCAGAATGGTTGGATCCGTTCACAGTTCAACCAACAATGTATTAGTGTCCCAGTTTTCCCACATCCCCTCCAACATTCATCGTTATCTTTTCCTGTCATTTTAGCCAATCTGACAGGTGTGTAGTGGTACCTCAGAGTTGTATAATTTGCATTTCTCTGATCAATAGTGATTTGGAACAACTTTTCATATGACTAGAGATGGTTTTAATTTCATCATCTGAAAATTGTCTGTTCATATCCCTTGACCACTTATCTATTGAAGAGTGGCTTGAATTCTTATATATATGAGACGATTCTCTATATATTTTAGAAATGAGGCCTTTATCAGAACCATTAAATGTAAAGATGATTTCCCAATTTGATGCTTCCCTCCTAATCTTGTCTGCATTAGTTTTATTTGTACAGAAACTTTTTAACTTAATATAGTCAAAATTATCCATCTGGTGTTCAATTAGGAGGTCCAGATCTTCTTTGGACTTAAATTTATTCCATCTCCACAGGTCTGAGAGGTAAACTATACTACATTACTCTAATTTACTTACAATATCACTCTTTATATCTAGATCATAAACCCATTTAGATCTTATCTTGGTATGTGGTGTTAGGTATGGGTCAAGCCCTAATTTCTTCCACACTAGTTTCCAATTTTCCCAGCAGTTTTTGCCCAATAGTGAGTACTTATCCCAAAAGCTGGGGTCTTTGGGTTTATCAAACACTAAATTGCTAAAATTATTGCCTAGATTATCCTGATAACCTATCCTATGCCACTGATCAACTGCTCTATTTCTTAGCCAGTACCAAATGGTTTTGATGACTGCTGCTTTATAATATAGTTTTAGATCTGGTACTGCAAGGCCACCTTCATCAGCCTTTTTTTCATTAATCCCCTTGAAATCCTTGACCTTTTATTCTTCCAAATGAACTTTGCTACTATTTTTTCTAGATTTGTAAAATAATTTCTTGGGAGTTTGATTGGTATGGCACTAAATAAGTAGATTAGTTTGGGTAGTATTGTCATTTTTATTATATTCACTCTGCCTACCCATGAGCACTTAATGTTTTTCCAATTGATTAGGTCTGATTTTATTTGTGTGGAAAGTGTTTTGTAGTTTAGTTCGTATAGTTTCTGACTTTTCCTTGGCAGATAGATTCCCAGATATTTTATCCTATCATCTGTTATTTGGAATGGAATTTCTTTTTGTATCTCTTGCTGCTGAATTTTGTTGGTAATATATAAAAATGCTGATGATTTATGTGGATTAATTTTGAATCCTGCAACTTTGCTAAAGTTGTGAATTGTTTCTAGTAGTTTTTTAGTTGAGTCTCTAGGGTTCTCTAAGTATATCATCATGTCATCTGCAAAGAGTGATAATTTGGTTTCTTCATTACTACTCTGATTCCTTTTATCTCTTTTTCTTCTCTTATTGCTAAAGCTAACATTTCTAATACAATATTAAATAGTAATGGTGACAGTGGGCAGCCTTGTTTCACTCCTGATCTTATGGGGAATGGTTTTAGTTTGTCTCCATTACATATGATGCTTGCTGATGGTTTTAAATAGATGCTACTGATCATTTTAAGGAAAAGCCCATTTATTCCTATACTCTCTAGTGTTTTTTAATAGGAAGGGGTGTTGGATTTTATCAAATGCTTTTTCTGCATCTATTGAGATAATCATATGGTTTTTGATAGCTTGGTTATTAATATAATTAATTATGTTGATAGTTTTCCTAATATTGAACCAGCCCTGCATCCCTGGTATAAATCCTACTTGGTCATAGTGTACTATCCTGGGGATGACTTTCTGTAATCTCATTGCTAATATCTTATTTAAAA